>JXSR01S069003.1:88256-99848 GCA_000969725.1 Ophiothrix spiculata
GAAGAGAACATGGAAAGACATGACGTCAAGAATAAACCAAGTAAAAATGCCCTGGTGTACTTCATTGTCTTGAATGTCTGTATTAGGCTAGTCTGAAAAAAAAAGAATTACAAATGTTTGATCCATCACAACAAAGAAGTGGGGAACAAACCATTAACTGCTGGACAGACCTTCAGTTGGTCAGCATAATTTTATTTGTTTGTTTTGGTAAAATTGCCCATAAAGGCTTGAAAATGCTGAAGGAAAAATTCATTTTTCAAGTAAAATTTTTTTACCTCAAAATGGCTGCTTTTCTATAATGGTAAATTGTGGTAGCAACATCAACTTAAACATGATTCTAAACATGATATCCCAATATAATAATGGATATTCATACATAGCGGTGAAAACTATAGAATGTTCATATTTCAAAACTTCTACGCATCTTATATTTGGTACTCACCGGAGCACTTTGGCCTGATGCACGGGTCAGCGGATGATGTTCCTATGACTCGATGTGTTGTGTAGTATACAGCATTAATTGCAAAGACTGTGATTCTCTTTACATTGGCGAATCAAGTCGTAACCTTGAAAAGACACTAGCAGAACATAAGTCCAAAGCTGCTGGCTCAAAATCAGCCATTAAAGAGCACATAGATCGTAGCAAATGACATTCCATCGACTGGGAGAACGGGAAAGTGTTGGAGAGAGAACCTAGAGATTTTCCAAGGAAAATCCTTGAGGCTATCAATATTAAGAATTTAAATCCTAGACTAAATAGAGACAAAGGACTGGAATTGGATCCAGTCTGGGACTGTGGGACAACCTACTTGCCACCAAGGAGACCAGGGAGCCAAGGAGAATATCTTCTTTGACGTCATCTACATCTATGACGTCACGTGATCGAGGTTGTCAACAACTAGACATCGAGTCAGAGCAACATCATCCGCTGACAACGCCGGTGGACCCGGCGATGTACTCCGGTGAGTACCAAATACAAGTAGCGTAGAAGTTTAAAATATGAACATTCTATGATTTCCCAAATTTGCAACTTTACTGTTCTCGCCACTGCAGCCCAAGTTTGCTCGAGTTGATGGGCTTGAGGGCATTGTACACATGCATGAACAAATGTTTTCAAAATATCCCCTAAACAACTTTTAGCTAAGTTCCCCTGAATAAAAATCCCTAAACAGGTACTGTATTTATAGCCCAATTCATATTCTACCCCAGGGACCAGGCGCGTAGCTAAGGGGGGGGGGCAAGGGGGGGCAAGTTGCCCCGGGCGCCACCTCTAGGGGGCCGCCAAATTGCCACTACATGAAAAATAATTGGACCAACAACAGGGGACATACTGCTAAAATTAGCCAATCTTTGCCTGATTTTTTTGTGCGCTCCGCACGCCCTTAATATTTCTGTACTTTTTAGCCTAAATAAGCAAATATTACTGCAAAAAACTTTTGCGCCCTTCGCACGCTGGAAAAAATTCTGGAAAGAAATTATCCATTTTGGCCAAAATGAGGAGTTTTTCATCAAAGCTGTTGGAATTTTTTGGGGGCTTACCTTTTCAAGACTTTGAAAACTTTATTAAACACAAATTTGAGTTCTTTCCTTGAAAATTGAAGGAAAATCTGAGTCTTTGGAACTGAAGTATTCTTGGAATTAGCATCTTGAGCGTGGCACATAACCGTACCATCCATCATTGTAAGTGACCCCGGGTTGCCATCTTCCCCTACAATATTGAGTGTATATCTCAACTAAACTTGCACACCTCATCACCAACCTCCAGGTGAGGCCAAAGGGGTCCAGTCAAAGTCATCCAAGGTCAAAAGGTCATTTACAAAGTTAAACCCGAAAAAATGTTCAAAAGGTCATCCATCTCATTCTAGGTAATTTCAAAGTCAATGCCATAACTCAACAACCCTTTACCTCACATGGACCAAACCTTGACCATGAATAGCCATTTGATTAAGGTAAAAAATTTATTGGCCAAAGTCATATGGTCATTTTAAAGGTGAAACCTACAAATTTCAAAAAGTTCATCCATGTCATTGACATCATTTCATGGTCACTGCTGAAATTCATTAACCCTTAACCCCACATTGACCAAACTTAAACCATGAATATCCCTATTATACTCAAGGTCAGTCATGGTAAAAATGTCATTTTATGTCAAATATCAAGATGGAGCATGAGTGTGTTTTAGTGCGGGTATTAGTTGCATTGTAAAAGTCCTTGGTCCTCGGCCTTGGCCTCGGAGACACAAGTCCTTGGCCTCGGACAACTAGTCCTTGGCCTCGGATACCAAGTCCTTGGCCTTGGCCTTGGCCTCGGATACCAAGTCCTTGGCCTTGGCCTTGGCCTCGGACACCAAGTCCTTGGCCTTGGACACCAGGTCCTCGACTACAACACTGACTCTCAAGTCCAAATTTGGCACTTTGACAAGTGCTGATTGGCGCTTTGACACTTTCTAAAAACAAAGAAATACATTAGGAATACACTGAGGAATAGGCAAGTTTGGCACTTTCCCCTACAATGTTTTTCATTTATGCGGCACATTGTAAGGACAAGTTGAGAACCCCTGTTCTACCCCCTAAATTTGGTTGTTCTTCTTTAGTCTACAATCTTTCCCCATTATGATCCATCACTTTTCCAACACATCCTCCTCCTATTTTCCTTATTTTTCTTGAATGGAAATTTTCAAAGTTCAACGGTTTTAGGGCAAGGAAAATATAGGTAATGTGACAATCCATAGTCCAACCTTGATTCCGCATTTATTCAAATTTGACATACTGATACACAATTAATCAATAACAGTTTGGATACGTATTTGAATTTAGATACCCCATATCAAAATTCTGATACCCGTACCGAATTTGGATTAAAAACAGCTGAAATGGATATCAGCTGAAATTAATATTCAGCTTTGCCGCGCACCATACTGGTATGTATAAAAGTCAATAACATTATCATCATTTGTCATTTAAATTCTAAGAAAGTTTTGGCCAAATTAATTTTGCCTTCTATGATAAGGCAGGACATGTTTCGAAGCTGTCCTGCTGGAATTGCACGGATGGAAATGACATTTTCATAGATACATTTATCATAGATGCAAGAAAGATGTTCTACATGTACTTGCCAGCTTGTGCTATCGATTTGTTTCCTGCGCCACGACAGGCATATCAGAATTCGGATACCCCTCCATATCCTAATTCTGATACGGGTATCACAATTTTGATACAAAATGTACGTGGGTATTCAAATTCAGATACATATCCGAAATTGTGAGTTCCACCGAACTGATAATGTGACTCATCACATCGAAACAAGGTAATGTCGCCGTTGACTTGTGTCTAGATTTGTGTGAATTCAAGAATTCAGAAGCATATTTTGTATTAAGGCAGTAATGGCACATTATTTTAAGTAGCTAGCCTTGATAACATTGACCATGAACAATGGCAATGTTATGCATGCCACAATGAATTAACAAATCTAGACACAAGTTCATGGCAACAAATATCGTGTTTTAATATGACGAGTCACATACGCAAGTAACTTGATGGAAGATTTTAAACCTTTTTTCACAACTCAATAGTTGAAAACAGATCTCTGAATTTTCAAACGAGTTTCTTCGTTTTTCATCAGCGAGATGGGACTGACTCAGATCGTGACCTTTGGGTACTTGACCTGAGAACAGTCTCGTAGACTCCCGGAAGTTTGTGTCGGCCCCCGTCTCGGTTCAGCGTTGGTTGGTGCAGTCGGATGTAAGCTGCTTCCTTAACACCCCTTTCAAAGTATCTGGGATCCTTGTCGAGAAACTTGACACTGTCGAGATCCACTTTATGTCCCGGAGACTCAATGTTAATATGATTTGAGACTTCTGAAGAGGTGTTGCTCACTCTTTTGTGTTCGTTAAAAAACTTCCGGGAGTCTACGAGACTGTTCTCAGGTCAAGTACCAAAGGTCACGATCTGAGTCAGTCTCATCTCACTGATGAAAAACGAAGGATCTCGTTTGAAAATTCCGAGGTATGTTTTCAACTTTTGTGTAGTGATAAAAGGTTTAAAATCTTCCATCATGTTATACCAACACAGATGAACTTTCATGAACGTACCAAGTAACTTGTATTTACAATAACGCCAACATAGGCAAAAGCACCGATGAATATCTCAGGGTTGATCTCGGAGCCAGCTCGTCCCATGATTGGTATAAACACTTCCATTCCGAACCATAAGACATAAAACGTCATGGTGATTGGGATGCATAGCATTAAGAGGTAGACTGCTAAGACTGTATATTCACTTAAAACTGAAATAAAAAGCAATACAAAAAGATGTTAAGACTTTGAGTCAATAATTCTCGACTTACACCGATAAGCATTGCAAAACTTATGAGTGCGTATATCAGAGAAATACCCCTATATGTCTGTCTTGTCTACAAATTTGTGTAATGTTAATTATAAATGGTCTAATTACCATAAGCAGGGTTCCCAGCATTTTATGAAAACAAAATTCCATGATTTTTCCCTGATGAAGTCTCAAAATTCCATGATAATAACTTATTAAGTCCCAGTCTTGGTCTCGGATGTTAAAAGTCTTGGTCATGGAAGCCCTGTCTGTCTCTGATATTGTTTTGACATACAACAAAATATAAGAGTCTCACAGACCACTTCTGATTTTGGGGCCAATCAAAATTCTCTGGCATTTTTTTTTTTAAATCAAATTCCCTGATTTTTCCTTGACTGGAAAAATTAATTTTCCCTGATTTCCCTGATCGGCTGGGAACCCTGATAAGAAGATTTCCCCTGAACCCTTTAGTTGAAAAGTTGTTAATTTGCATTTGCAAATATGGCAGTGTCAATAGATTATGGTACAAATACAGGATATTTCACTTGAAAGTAAGGATGTATACAGATTTGAAAGCACATGAAGTTTACAATTATAATAGGTTTAAAGGTAGGTATTCCGATCTGGTGAAAAATTTAACATACATGATACTCTTTTTCCATATGTGAATGAAGGGTCTTCACGAAAAATTGCTAATTCTTAAAAAAATGCAATGATATGCAAACCAAATTCACATTTGAGAGGCTCAAGTCAGTAAACCTGATTTTGGCTTTCGACTAGGTACATTACATTCATCAACTTTCACCAACCGAGGTGAAGATTTCATAATCTTAAAAACAGAATTATATTTACCTTCTTGTTTAAATAATTTTATATATTTCCAAACAGTCCCTCTCACAAGAAATGGGAAGAACAGCCAGATTAATGGTACATAAGCTGACCCTAATCCTGCATAAGAGACTACACCTAGAAGAGTTGACCATATTAAGATATGAGCATCAAAAAATATACATTCTGCTAACCATGGGTTGCATGTCTTCCCAGCCGAATTCTGAAAAAACAAAACAAAGACACTTGTGAAATCAGTAATTAAAAGGAACTTTAATTTGATAATTATTTTTTTCTATCTAACATCTTTCCCCATCAAAGATTATGCCAAATAAGAATAATAGTTTGTCTCAAAGCTAACTGTAAAATCGGGTGATTTGGAAAAAAGTAAAGTGGGAATTGTTTTCTTTCAAGATATTTTTTTAGAATCTTTCAAGATTTTTTTGGTGAAAATCATACTTTTCCTCACAAAAAACAATTCATACACATGATTTACACAGAATACTTCTATGCTTTATTTTTAACCATAAATATGTCCTTGGACTTTGAGAAATGTTAACATAATTGCAGGTTAGCACTTAATATTTAGTATTTATTTACTATTAACACAATAAAAAATCCCAATATAAAATAAAAACTGCATTCCCATTAATTTTCAGACCACCCATTTGAGACTATTTGAAACTATTATTTGATTTTGGCCTTAGCAAAACAAGGTTGAGCCAATGGGGCAAACTACACGAGAGTTGGGAATGTACATCCATGTAGATTCCTGGAATGGTTATTAATGTACATTAAACTCGAAATGTTTGTGCGCCTTACACACTGCATGTGCATTGACATTCGACTTGGTAGTACACGCAGGTATAACGCCAAGCGCAAACACATACACACAGTTGAATACGTTAGTGTGAATCCACATCTGATTGACGCATCATCATGTAGATACAATCTCTACTCCTGGAATGTATATCGATGTACATGGATGTACATTCAAATCTCTCGTGCAGTTTGCCCCATTGTCAGTTATGGTTGGAATAATTGCAGTGGCAGATCCGACATTTAAAAAATCAGAAAAAAATGATTGACTGCATGCTCAAAATATACTGCATACACAAAACACACAAAGGGGGAACGGGCTGGCGCAGCGGTAGTTCCCTCGCCTTGCACCAATGAGGTCCCGGGTTCAAGTCCCGCGCCCGGCGCTTTATGAGCATTTTGGTTTCAGCCCATGCTCGCTTCCGCAGGTTTTTCTCCGGGTACTCCGGTCTTCTCCTGCATTCAAAACTGATTAAAAAAAACATCTTGGAGCCCTGTTGAAAATAAGCTTCCTTTATCTTACTTGGTACCAAGTATCAAGTTGGGTTTCCTTGGCGAAGGTCTAAACAAGATGATTTAAGAGAAAATGAGGAGCTTCACTGAGCATTTTTAAGAGGAGGTGAAAAAAAGGCAATGAAATGGCATGCACTATAACAAAAAATAAACTGAAAATATTAAATATGTCACATAAAATGGACCAATTTGACAACAGCCTCTTTAATGCAGTTCATAAGTGCATAATCTGTGATTCAAACCAGTGGCGTAGCTAGAGGCCCCCCCCCATTCACTGACATCCGTCGGTTAAAAAAACGCCTGTCGGTAAAGTTGAGTTGACCGGCAATACCGCATAAACAGTCGATCGGTCCGGGCGGCCGTAGGTGCCTGCCAGTGTCGGTTTAGCCTTCCTGCAGTGTGTCAAATAGCTAAAACCTTAGGGCCCCTGGACCCCATCCGTTATTCGCTCCGCTCACTTCGTTCGCTCCGCTGACTTGATCAATACAATTCTGTCGGTTCGTCTTTATAGTGCCCCCCCCACTCAGTGGCGTAGCTAGGGGGGGGCAAGGGGGGGCACGTGCCCCGGGCGCAGGGGGGCGCTGAAATGACAAAAAGGAAAAAAGAGAAGAGAAAGAAAAAAGGGGAAAAGAGGGGAGAAAAAAAGGAGAAGAGAAAAGAATACTTTTGCCCTCAAATATCATCATACATATTCATATAACCACAAAATGCAGTAAAACCGTAACGTTCAGGGGGCTTCGCCCCCTCTAACCCAACCGGGGCTTTCATATAACCCCACAAAAAAGCATAAAATGCAGTAAAACCCTATAGCTTCAGGGGATTCGCCCCCTCGACCCCAACCGGGGCTTTCCTTATTAGACAATTAGCGCATAAATTTTTTTGCGCGCTCCGCGCGCCCTTACAATTTCAGTATTTTTTAGTCTAAATAAGCAAATATTATTGCCAAAAAACGCAATTTTTTTTGCGCGCTTCGCGCGCTGAATTTTTTTTAAAGACAAAATATAGCAGCAATTACTCATTTTTGCCAAAAAAGAGAAGTTCTTCAAACCTGTTGCCATTTTTTGGGGGGTGTACCGGAGGGGGGGGGGCGCTAATTTTTTGCCCGTGGGGGGCGGGCGCCAGTTTCAATTCTTGCCCCGGGCGCCAGACACCCTAGCTACGCCGCTGTTTACGGTACAGGAATTCATACACCGTGAATGAAAAAAAAAAAAAAAAAAGGAAAGAAAGAAATAATTCTGTTTACCCGTAACCAACTTGCATTTTTTTAAACAGTCTTTTAAGAGCTACGCGTGATTTAAAAATCATGCGTAGCTCTTTTTTTCCCTTAAATTTGTATAAAAAATATTGACAAACATGACAAATTCCGATAGTGAGGAAGAAATATTCCCCCCAAAGAGCTTACTGGTTTCATCGGACTACTCTGTGAAAACAAACAAACAAACTTCAATTTTAATCCCCTTTGACTTCTGTACTAGAATATAATTTTGTCAATATTCAGCGTACAAATTGGACAAAAGTGATGCATTGAGCAATCAGCTGACAAAAACATGGTGCACATTGCTTTTTCAAGAATTGCAAAAACAAAAAACAAAACAAAAAGCATTCAATATTGCAATTTTCAAACCTGCTACAGGAAACAGACTTGCTTCTTTTTTGGCTTAAGTTTAGTGTTTTATAAATGAAATATTTCCCTTAAATAACTCACCTTTAGTAAATATATCCCCACAGCAATTCAATTTTAAAGCTCATATCAATTCAATTTTATTTCCACAACAAATGCATAAAAAATATCAAAATCAAACAAAAGATAAAATGCAATAAACAACAAAAGCAGTGAACATGAAATGCAGTTATGGGGGATAATACGGGAAGGCCAATAAGGCCCGTGAGATATATTACCCCTAAACAAAAGGGAAAATACGTTAAACAAAATAAACCGACAACCATTGGACAAGACAAGGACAGGGTGCTCAAGAAAAGGGACTAACAAAGAAAGTAGGTGCTTTTATCAAAATGTAAAGACAAATTGACTTATTCATAATTTGAAATGAGTTGTTGTTTCAACTTACAGCGAAAGTTTTTGGACGATTTTGATTTTTGAATTGATTTATCAAGAGTATTCCAAAGATGAGGGCCTGTAGTTCGAACAGAATGGTCAGAAAAAGTTCTTTTATAATTCGTGTATTGGTAGTTGTCTCTGTGTCTTGTCGAATAGTTATGAATTTCCGAACGTTTCTTAAAATAATTTGTAAATGCTGGCGGTAGCTCGTTGAAGGTGTATTTGTACATAAATGATCCCAATTCAAGAGTGTACATGTCAGAAATTTTTAGCATTTTGAATTGGGCAAAAATCGGACTAGTATGACTTCGATAATGGCTATGAGAAATCGTTCTCATGGCCCATTTCTGAAGTTTAACAAGCTTGTCTAAGTATGTTTTACACGTATTTCCCCATATTAGTATATTGTAGCTTAAATAAGGCAAAACAAGAGTACAGTAAAGGGTATGTAGATACGTTTAGGTACGAAGTGTTTTAGTCATGACACCAATATTTCTCGATATTGTTTTAGACACACAATCAATGTGGTGCTTCCATGTTAAACATTCATCAATTATTACACCTAAGAATTTAGTGTTTTTCACTCGTTCCAAATCAGTGTTATCTAAGACAACATTGATTTTGAGTTCATTATTAGAAACCATATGTGGAGAACCTAAGATCATGTAATTTGTTTTACTAGCATTGACGGATAATTTGTTAGCTTTGAACCAGTTGCTAACTTCGTTAAGTTCTTGATTTATAAGACTAATTTGCTGTTCAATTTTGGGGTGAGAATAGAGAATAGTGGTGTCATCAGCAAAAAGTATGAATTCAAGTACATTTGATGTATTGATAATGTCATTTACATATAAAATAAACAGTAATGGACCCAAAATTGAGCCCTGGGGAACTCCACATACAATATCTTTTTCTGCTGATGAAATAGAGTTAAATGAAACATATTGTTTCCTATTTTTTAAGTAGCTTTTAAACCATTGCAGAACGATTCCACGAAATCCATAATACTCCAATTTGTATAAAAGAATGTTGTGGTCAATAGTATCAAATGCTTTTGAAAGGTCAAGAAAAATACCAATGGATGTTTCATTACTCTCAACTGCACTGTTGACTTTATCAACGAGTTGCAAGATAGCCATATAGGTCGAATGCTTTGGTCTAAACCCAAATTGTTTGTTATTAAGGATTTCATGGGCATCTAAATAATCAACACATCTATTAAATACCAACCTCTCTAGTATCGTTGTATCCTAATGATAACATATAATGCAGGAGCGGCATATATCCCAAGGATGGGGTCCGGATTGGAAAACCAGAAAATCTGGCGATTGTAAGACGAAATGATGCCAGATTTTCCCTTAAATAACTCACCTTTAGTAAATATATCCCCACAGCACGTTGTATCCTGATGATAACATATAAAGCAGGAGCGGCATATATCCCCAAGATAGGCCCCGGATTGGAAAACCAGAACATCTGGCGATTGAATGATGAAATGATGATACCCATACTCCTCTAATGTAAGTAACTCACCTTTAGTAAATATATCCCCACAGCACGTTGTATCCTGATGATAACATATAAAGCAGGAGCGGTATATATCCCCAGAATGGGCCCCGGATTGGAAAACCAGAACGTCTGGCGTTTGAAAGACGAAATAACTCACCTTTAGTAAATATATCCCTACAGCACGCTGTATCCTGATGATAACATATAAAGCAGGCGCAGCATATATCCCCAGGATGGGCCCCGGATTGGAAAACCAGAACATCTGACGATTGAAAGACGAAATGATGATACCCATGCTCCCTTAAATAACTCACCTTTAGTAAATATATTCAGACAGCACGTTGTATCCTGATGATAACATATAAAGCAGGAGCGGCATATACCCCAAGGATGGGCCCGGATTGGAAAACCAGAACATCTGGCGATTTAAAGACGAAATGATGATATCCATGCTCCCTCAAATAACTCACCTTTAGTAAATATATCCCCACAGCACGTTGTATCCTGATGATAACATATAAAGCAGGAGCGGCATATATCCCCAGAATGGGCCCCGGATTGGAAAACCAGAACATCTGGCGTTTGAAAGACGAAATGATGATACCCATAAAGATGATTGCGATTAAAGCCCCAACCCATGATATAAAGATGACACTGACAGCTCTGATGACTCCGAAGACGTAGGGTTTGCCATTGAAACCTGTAAAAAGTGAAGAGGTGAATGGTAAGTACGCACATGTGGGAGTGCCGATCTCCCTTCCAATGAGATAAAACCAGCTTGTTTTACAACTAAGAGGGACAACACTGTACATAACAAACGAAACTATCGCATAGACATCCAGATTTTTACAGATGCAATCACATTATACAAATATGTGCCATTAATAACCTGTGTAAGAGCATGACCCAATCTAATAAGATTATTCCTACTTTTATGCAAACAACTGCATGGTCATTATTAGGTAACAATGACCTTGATTAATGACTCGTGTGAACGCAGTGCTTATGATAATAGGACGTATGCTTTAAATGCAACAATAGGCGCACACGATGATATCGCAGAGGTTACGTTTGCCTAAACGCAGCACGGAAGCAGTGCCTGGACTGATCGATGTTTCTAGCAGATTGCAAAGAAACATACTAAATAAAACTATAACTTCCACCTGTTTTTGGTCAAAATAAGTTAGAAATTTAAAGACAAAATGACAGTTATTAACGACAATAATAACTTTGAACCATCTTTTAATTTGGTCACTACACTCCCTCAAAAAAGTACCTCGGTCCTCCGATTTTAAACAATGACCTCCAAAAAGATGGTGCGCAGTTATTATCGTCTAATTAACAACCGAAAAATACAACATCTTGTTGCCAAGTATTAATAACCTGCGTATTAGCGCGATCCAATCTAATAAGATTCTTTCTTTCTTTTTTACGCAAACAACTGCACGGTCATTTCCAGGTAACAATGACTTCTTATAATGACCCGCGTATGTGATGTCATTAGCGCTTAATGCGTTTTCTCATAAAACGCCCATCAAGCGT
>JXSR01S069025.1:16101-27006 GCA_000969725.1 Ophiothrix spiculata
TTTTACGAGGGGGGACGGACCCCTTCAAAAATTTCAGAAGAAAGAAAGAAAAGGAAAGGAAATTGACATTTTCCCTTGTTTTGATAATATAAACGTTAAAAATCAAAAAAATTTCGCGCGAATTTTCAGATATTTTGTAAATTTTGAGTAAAAATTGGCCATTTTTTATATAATTTTGAGCTGGAATTAGCCGATTTGACCGATTTTTTGCGCTGCGCGCGCATTGCAAAAAATCACAATTTTCCTCCGACCATTTTTGCTCCAAAAAAAGCCGTCCCCCCCTAAAATTTTTACCTTCCGCCGCCACTGTGCTGCGCACATTGACCTACGGTGGGTCATTGCGTCTAGGTTGAAACAAATCGATTCTAAATTCAATTTGAATTCATGGTGTTGACGTAATTCAGGCAATTCAGAGGTTCTGTGTCCTGGCGTGTTTTGGTGTTTTTGTGACATTCTTTCGTTATTGCCTTTGGTGAAGCCCCTTTATCTATATCATTTCTGACGGTTAATGGTTTCTTACAACCTTAAAGTGTTTGTTGTCAAAACAGGTTAGTATGGGTTAGTATGGAGTAGATTTATCCCGTACACTAGGGATAGGAAATTAAGCATTCTCTCTCTAAAACTCATGTTTGTAGTTCAATTATTCAATAGTGTTATACACATCTATACATAATATCAGTTGAAAATTCATGCAGCGCCAGCAAGATCAAGAGTCTTTTTTTTTCAGATAGAGAACGCTGTACAAGTATTCACCATTTGGAGTGATTCATACATATTTCGGTATGGCGATTGAGTGGGTTGTCATAAATAATCGTCTACAATTTGAAAATGTTTGTATATATATTGGGAAATTTGCTAATAGAAGTCTCAAATTCATGTTTGTTATAGTTTTATTCCTATATACCGCATTAGCATACTGATTGTTATGTTATTGAGTTAAATCTTTGTTTAAAAAAAATAGGGCTGTTTATATTTTGATAACGAAGAGACCAGAGGTTGCACAACTTTTTCCACGGGTCGTATCACTTTTTGTTTTCCTTCCTTAATTAAATGCATATATTTTCACATATAGATAGAAGCGGTGAGTTGGTATATCATTATATAAGATAAACTGATAGTCTTTGATAAGAGTTTACCACATATCATGAAGCTTGTCGTAAGTGAACGTCTGCTTGGTGACACGTCATACTCACCAAAACCATTGTGTATTTGTCAAACATTGCTAGAGTTTAATTATGGTTTTTATGTGGGTTTCAAATTATGTCTGAGCGCCCCACCCCTCCTTTACTCCCTCTTTTGTTTTCCAAAAATATCAGTTAATAAGAAAAAACGTAAATCTTTTAACATATCTTTAAAATGGTTGGAAATTCTGTCGTCAGAATTAATTTTATTGCATTGTTTTGTGTGGTAACGTTTGGTAACTTTTGTGACATTTTGGTCTAACGTTTTGGTAAGGTTTGTGACATTTTTGAAATAAAACACGTCTTCATTCGTGCGCGGATAATATAACTGTACAATAGGGTGCATCAAACACCCCATGATTTTTAAAAAAGTTTCTAGTAAACTTCTACCTAGTATACAATTGTTCCAATGCTTAATAAAAATACCTGTGCCAAATTTCATCAAAAATAAAATTTGTTTTAGGGGGCCACGTGGCAGTTTTTATACATGCCATTCGTTTTGCAATATGCAAAAGGCAGTATTGTATTTTCTATAGCATAACTCAATACAAAATACAATAGCTGCTTGGTTGAGTTCAGTGACATATGAAAAATCACTGCATTCATTGTGTCTGGTCTAATTCTTCTACTGATCATTTATTATCACAAGTGATAACACATTTCAAGCTGAATAATGATCTTGGGGTTTAGGCATTGAAAAGAGCTGGAAATCCAATAATTGCCTACTTAAGAGGCTTACTGCATGAACGATCTGAAGTGCTTTCATTGATAATTAATTATCACTTACACCGCCCTGTATTATTAAAGCTTCTCCTTATATTTCTCTACACTTGCTAATTTCCTTCTAATATCTCGTGACCTGTGCCCTATTGAGACCTTTGCTCTATTGAGCATTACCCCCGTACTGAGGGGAACTCTCACTTTGAAATCCTCACTGGCTGAATGTGTATCAACTTTCAAGTTATGCGCAGTGCTGTTCTATTGTGATTGTATAGTACAATTTGTATATGCTTAATTGCAGATCTTCGAGTCAGCGATTTTAAACCATAGGGGATATATAACCACAAGGCCTAATGGTTCGTCATCCGAGTTACTCCATCAGTGTTTTGTTTTATTTGTTTTTATTTTCTTTTTGCACTTCAAAGATGAATATTTAAAGATTATTATTAGACACTTCAGTGTCGATCATGTTTTTTTCCCTAGTGCTTTCTCAGAGTCACAATTACTCAGAATTTACAGTGCTTTTTGAATGCAGACACGACAGTCCCTTTGAGACAGTCCATACCCGTATTTTAATAATAGTTATTGGGTTTTTTAGGGCAGTAAGACAGAATAAAATTGGCTTTAATATTGTTATAAGAAATTGTCGTAATTGTAACCTTAATAGATAAAAATTAATTTCAGTATAAAATTAATCTGAATTAGTGAAGGGAAATTCCTGATCATCATTAAGTTTGATTTTTTTGTTAAACTTCTAAATACTTTTGCAGAAAAATCATTCCTAAATCATTCATGATTCTCTCTAATATTGAATGATTCATTTTACACTCAATTTCAACCAGAAAAAAAATATTTTACATCCCTTTTTCGGACACTTTTACCTACAAACATACAAAAAATGGTATGAATATTAAACGGGTATGAAGTGTCTAGGCTATGAAATGTCCAGATTCCAAATATCACACCTCAATAATACTATACCCCTATATTTACCACTTGAATTTACTCACACGCCCCGGCTTGTAATTAAATTCCCGCATTGGGAAATATAATATTATATGGGGCCTCCCATCCCCGGTATTTAAACTGCGAGAGCTATTAGCAATCGATTAGGCCTACATTGTAGTCATAGACAACCACTTTTGTCGTTGGATAGACTCTCTGGAGCGTGCGATAGAAGCCAATAGTGTTAAGATTATCAATGTCTTCATTGGAAACTAAATTAGCGCCTTGCTCTGGCTAAGTATGAAATAACAATGATTACAGCAAATATTTCCATGTGCTTTTTACACAAGGTCTGGCACAGGCATGACAGGGGAACTCCGAGGTCTGGCCCGATCAGCCGAACGTTCACGCATAGACCACGCTTTAACTAGACGAAATTTACCGAGCGTACACTTTTTAAAAAATGGAATGGTTCTCAGATTGCAGTCTGTGCAACATTAAATTAAGGGTGTCATTCGAAAATAGACATCGTATTCCTAACGATTTCTTCATAATTAAAATGTTGCACAGAACAGATTTTGACATTTTTTCGCTTAAATTTGCCATAGAGAACTTAAAAAATGGCGAAAAGATTGAAGTAAAGTGAATGAAAATAAAATCAATTTTTTGTAAAGTGACATTATCTTTTCAGCTTCTTGTCAGTGAATTATTTAGTATAAAGTTCTACAAACAATATTCAGTCTTTTTTCATCATGTAATGCTTTAATTTGTTCGTGAAAATATAAAAAATAAAAAATGAATCAGTCGGTAATATCCGGAAAGGAAACCGGAAGTAGCTTCAACACGACAGAAATTGCCTAAAGTATAGAATTAAGCACCACGAAAACGTTCCTAGTTATTAACCTTTCAGGGCGGTGTAATTATCACTAGTGATAAAGCATTTTGGCACCATGCGTCTTTAAAGGGGTCGGGTCAAGGTCATTTAAGGTCAATGGTCATTTGAGGTCAAATTTCAACAGTGGTCAAAAAGGTGACCCTTGGTCATCTGGGGTCATTTTGGGTAATTCAAGGTCAAGACCAAAACTCATTAACCCTGGACCCTACTGGACCAAACCAGTCAAGTAGTTTTTATAATACAATCACTCAAGATCGTTCATGCAGTTAGCTCCTTAAGCGGACAATTATTGGATTTTTTGATCTGGTCTGATTCTTTTATTGATATCAATTACTACAAGTGATAAAACATTTCATGTTGAAGAAGCCTATACGCCGGGGAAGTAGTGACGTCATAATTTATGTAAATCACCCAACACGTGCGTTTTGGACTCAAACAAACGGTGTGACCCTTTTTTACCACATGTTAAGTTTATGGGGAAAAAAGTTCGACTCCGATTTTATACCATAACTTTCGTCTAAAACAAAAATAAGGGAAAACATGCCGGCCTATTATGCTGAAGGTTGTGATTACAAGCCAGGACGGGACCCCTGTCGTTATTTTCGTTTTCCAACCGAGAAAAATCAGTCTGAATTGTATGTTTACGTGTGCCTATTTTGTTAATACGTATGATTATTGGACATGATCATTTGTTTGGGTCCAAAACGCAAGTGTTGGGTGATTTACATTAATCATGACGTCACTACTTCCCCGGCGTATAGTGATCTTGTTGTTTGGCATTGAAAATAGGGGTTATTGTATATCCCATGAAACATTCAGAGTCATTATTTGAAATACCACATATGGCAGCTATTCCTTTGTAAGTTTCTGATTGAGGATTCTGGAGGTAATAATAAATAGCTGTCATATGTAAGCAGGCAATTTTAATACCTTACATTTAATGCCACCGTGGTTCCTAGACCACCTCCATTTTTTTTTTCAAACTTTAGTTTTCTAGCCAAATGGAACATTCTAAGACTAGGTAGAAAAAATATGTATGACATGAGGGCGTCTGATGCACCCTACTGTACAATTTCTGTTAAAGAAATGCTTCTCACTTTAAATATTAAGTAACAAATGTGTGACAGAAAAAACTGCTTATGTGGTAAACTAAAAAGCAGATTTTTGCTTGAAGTCAAACAAAGTTTCATTTTCTATGGAATCAGCCGAATGATTTGGAAAACATTCCTTTAAAATCATAGATTGCAGACAAATAAAAAAAAGTGGAGTTTGCATTAGATTTCCTTAAAAACTAATATTTCAAATGATGCAAAAATATCGAAATACTTTTGGATGAGTTGGGGATGATGCTGAACCTGTCCAATGTCCCTTTAAGTCATTTGCAATGTAAGAGGGAGGGGGTTGCAATAATCCTTGCGTAGTCTAGGGTTAAAAGTATATTGATCAGAATATCAGACCCTTTAAAGAGAAATACAACGATACAACAAAAAATGCTAATATCAATCAACAACAATATGTATCTTTAATATCAGAAATAGTTAAATTACTGTTTTATAAACAATATAAACATGTAAAATTAATGTATTGATAAGATTCAAAAAATATGTGATAATAAACGAAGGCCCCGGTAGTAGTATAAGTAACAAAAATCTAAAAGTATTTGTATTAAATATATTGACACCTGAAATTGTCCATAAACATTTCAAAAAGGACGTTCAGAGAATATCATCAGACGGAAATATTTTGTGTAAAAATGTAACCAAATTACTTAATATTTTCTAAAAATATGTTCATCATTTTTTACAACAAAAACAATACTGAAATATGTTCATCATGTTAAGCAACAAAAACAATAAAACAAATATCAATATTTATATTAACCCTCGTCTAACCAAACCAAGAACAGAACCCCCTATGAACTTGGTTTTGCTACCAATAGATAGGTATAGTCCTCTCCTATCCAACGATACCAAGATCACAAAAATCGGCCAAGGCGTTACGTAATTATGACGTCATAAAGGTCTAAAATCGGAAAAATCGGAATTTTGGCAAAAATGGTCACCAAACTCAATTTTTTTCTAAATAACGGAATTTCATCGGGTTTTTTTTGTATAAAACGAATGTAAATGACGATTCTAACATGCTCAGCAAGTTTCAGCCACATAGCTTGCACATTTTTTTTTTTCAAAATGGCGATTTAAAATTATCAAAAATGTCGCTGGGTTGCAACAACCCCCCTACACCCCAACTTTGACGGCCTACCCTAACCCCACCTTAGAGATTAACCAAAAGCCCGGGGTCGGTTGCTTTTGCGTTTTTATGCTACGGGGGAAAAACCTTAGAGGGGGGTGGGGGGTAGGGGTTGCAACCCCCCCCCCCCCGGTTAGACGAGGGTTAATACAGCATACCAGATCGCATAAAACATGACATTGTCGGTTATACCTATGTTTGACACAACATCAACTCCTGCAGTGAAGTTAGAGTAATAATAATTGAAGCTCAGGACATCATGAGTACATCGAGGTTTTTAGCGGAAAAAAACTTCAAACATTAGAAAAAATTGGAAACGACTTTTTACCATTAGTAACCCAGTAGCTTCATAAGGTAAATTATGGGTTACCGTTGGTACAAAACGACTTCTGATCTGTATGTTACCATGTTTATAAGATTGTTACAATTCAATGTGTCCCAATAAACACGCAAGATTTTGTACGTTTTTTGTCTGAGAGAATTAGGCTACAAGTAATAATAAGAACAAATTAATTTCATAGTTCATAATCTCATCTTCAAACAGCTTTTTATTTGGTGATATTTGGACCTTTGCTTCTTAAGTTATGACAAATTCTGTGAAGCCCTTATTATTTGAATTGGTCCGATTTCATGATCTCAATGCATAATCAATATCAAAAACAGGCTACAACAAAGGCATTTAAAGCAATTGAAAGAAACAACAGTTTCTGTTGTTATCTCCCCAAATATTATATGTTCGAAGTTTCTCGAAACCGGAATGTCAAATTCCGCTTCTGAATATATGACATAATGTGACCCAGTATGTATGTGATCCTTAGTTTTCAAGTTTCTTTTCTTTCTTTTTTCAAAGTTACAATTGCAACTCAGTATTGCCTCTGAGTCAAACATTTTTAGAAATTCATTTGGTTTTACAATAAGAGATCAAAATACGAAAGCCCTTGACTTTTTGGTTTGTTCTAGAGTTGATGCTGACTGAAGTACCAGAGCTAAACGTATTTCATTATTGATAATAGTTATTTCTTCAAATTGATCACTTCTTTGGTTTTCAATGAAAGTAATTAATGAACAAGCTACACAAATTGTAAAATGAATTAAGTCAGTTTAAAGTTGTTCATTTCTGGGATGCACACCACAAATCGCACCAGATTGAAATTTGTGCTCCATTTTCAAATTTCAATGTATCTCCGGACAGCTACAGGAAAGTCCAAATTGGATGAAATAAAAAGCATAATGACGGGAAGAAGCTCTTTTTTAATATCAATGGTGATTTGATGATAACATTTGCTGGCTTATATTTTTAATATTTTTATTTTCCGATCTTGCGTTTTTATTGGCACACCCTGAAGTGTTTCACACATAATTGTTCTTATGTTTCAAGGTTCTCTATTTTCTGAAATGCATTACTTATGTTGGCTGCGCCTTAGCTCTCCAAGGATACTTACTTTTGACAAATTACATGTAAAGGTGACAAACGAAATAAAAGCATTATCTATATTTGTACGATATTAAAGCGACGACAAAAGACTTTACATTCGGAATCTTCGTGGTTAATAGTAACAACAGACGCAGGAGATAAATGTATGGTGTTCAGCACAGTAAATAGATTCATTTTAGTAGAGTCCACATTTTTCAACATGACGACAGATACATGGTAATAAGTGTATAAACGTTTTAGATATATATGTGTATATATATATATAGAGATTATATACTCAACGACCAGCAATAAGCATTTCACCTCAAAATCCAACTCTGTGAGGTGAGTCCGTTTTTATGCTGCTCTTCTTTTCCATTGATTTTGATTTTCATTCTAAAAGAGTATCTTGTTCTTTTCATCATAACAATCGTGATGCACAAATTATAAGAATAAGTAGATACCGAACATTAAATCACATGTATCACTAACTATTACTAGAGTCCACAATGACGTCACTTTTTGCTCAAAGTACATTGAAGCAATACTATACGATTTTGATCAAAAATGGTTTATAGTAAAAACAGCATAAAATGGAGGAATGTGACTATCTAAAAGCGTTTAGAGTGTATTTTGTGAAAAAAATTGTTTTTCCACCAAAAAATCGATAAAAAGCACATGCATGCTTTTCTATACTAATACATGTGGAATTAAATTCGGGATTCCGAATTTCATTCAACAAATGGCCATAACAGAAAAAGTAAGCATCTTTGAGCCGAATCGTTTGGAGGGTATTCATATCTACCAAAAACAAACCCAATAAGCCCAAAAAATCAAAAGTCATGGGTGAGAGGGGGCGCTTCATTTATAACACTTTATAGTATTGCTTTAAGGTTACATTAACTGCTTCCAATATTGCATGTATCGCTGGAACCATTGAAATATTCACTCATCTCCTATACATGAAAACAACAGCATTTTAAAAAGTTGACAAATTGTCAGTTTACTAGAGTTGATACTGTTGTTGAATAGATTCATCGGGATCGTTGGAATAAATGAGTGATAACACTCATAATGTTGATACTGTCATAATGCACAACAGTCAAAGCAATGTTTGAATGTACTCAAACGCCAAAATCTATTGACATTTCAATGTTATTTCAGATGACTCTGTATCAATACGCCGGGGAAGTAGTGACGTCATAATTTATGTACATCACCCAGCACGTGCGTTTTGGACCCAAACAAATGATCATGTCCACTAATCATTTGTTTTGGACCCAAACAAATGATCATGTCCACTAATCATACGTATTAACACAATAGGCACACGTAAACATACAATTCAGACTGATTTTTCTCGATCGGAAAACGAAAATAACGGCAGGGGTCCCGTCCTGGCTTGTAATCACAACCTTCAGCATATTAAATAGTCCGGCATGGTTTCCCTTACTTTTGTTTTAGACGAAAGTTATGGTATAAAATCGGAGTCATACTTTTTCCCCATAGATTTAACGTGTGGCAAAAATGGTCACATCGTTTGTTTGGGTCCAAAACGCACGTGTCGGGTGATTAACATAAATGATGTTATTACTTCCCCGGCGTATACACAATATATGATTAATTCTTGTGTTTAACATATCGGAGGTCAAAGATGAAGGAACACTATTTAGGGCCCATATTTATGAAACACCGTTAATTTTATGTTGTGAGAAAGAAATAATTTTGGTGAGTTGACCCCCTTTTGTTTGAACGCCCCTGTATTGGAGAGGTTAAGGTCTAGAAGATTTTCCTGTTAACACAAGATAGATATGTCCCCGTTTTGACTTAACCACATGGTATACCAACAAAACAAAGGATAAAGTGGATTTCATCCCATTACATGTTGGACATGTACCATAAATCGTAATCAATAATAATAACTTGGACCAGCGAAGTAATATCTTGACACTAGTACAAGATCGCGTTTCCTAAAAAAGGTTACTTAGGTAACTCAAAAACTCGTTTTACTGATAACTCACACAAAGAGATGAGCTGGGTTTTGTAAATTGTATGGTAAATTTGATGCATTATATATGACCAAAAATCAACAGTAACATAATTCTCCCTAGGTCACGTGAGCAGAAACTCGTGGTGGGCCAACTCACCCCGAGGGCCAACTCACCCCACCTTCCCCTACTGTATCACCGCTAACTCTACTGTCTACCTGTCAAATGTTTTCATGAATATGGGCTCTGGTCTATTTACTCTTTGTTACGTGGCTCTTTCAGGAGTACAAACTGTTGACAGTCTCGCTATATTTAAGTCAACTTTTTTATGACTTTTGTTTTGACCATGTTTAGTCCATCCCCAATACCCCACTTGTATGTTATAAAGTGTCGGGGCCAGTTACCCTAACACTCATCAACTGGTTTCCATATGTTTCTTTTTAATGTGTTTTCCTGAATTGCTAAGAACCACTAATTAGGCCACAGGTATTTTTCATATTCCAATGCCACCTATGGTAGTATTGGTACTGTTTTACACACTAGTTATCCATTCCTCATAAGCTATTGTTCATTTCAACATATATAGTAAAATGTTGATGTTATCAGTAATGGATACCAACTTTTATTTGTCATTAACGCCTTATTCCACATTTTGATCAATACAACTTTGTT
Organism: Ophiothrix spiculata; assembly: GCA_000969725.1. Classification (NCBI taxonomy): domain Eukaryota; kingdom Metazoa; phylum Echinodermata; class Ophiuroidea; order Amphilepidida; family Ophiotrichidae; genus Ophiothrix; species Ophiothrix spiculata. The sequence goes on from JXSR01S069025.1 coordinate 26,167, forward strand.
TAATTTCCTCTTCCATTTGTCCTTGAAATTGACCAAGTTCTTCTCTTCTTTATACAGTATATTTGAGTCGTTACTAACTGGCACCACGGAGACATTCTATTAAAACTATTGCACAATTTATTTGGATTCCACGTGATGATGATAACGTTTATAACGGATGTTTGTTGCCATCACTCATCAGAGATAATCTCGTCTGAAAAAAAAAAGAATATTTGGAAAATTGATATATTACCATATACTTATGATATAGTCTAAAAAGTCTTTTTTTAAGATTTTTTTTAATAAGCTGCGAATAATTTTTGGATTATTTTTGAGATTGCACTTATATAATTGAAGGGGTAGGCGCAATATAGTGCTAACCCACACCTATTTTTCAAACACCTTTGTTCTGGTTTTGAAACAGGTGCATTTAAAACAAGTTATTACATCATTTTTCAATGAATTTGGGGCAAAACATCTATTACCTAGGGAGCATATATAGATTATATACTCAACGACCAGCAATAAGCATTTCACCTCAAAATCCAACTCTGTATAGGTGAGTCCGTTTTTATGTTGCTCTTCTTTTCCATTGATTTTGATTTTCATTCTAAAAGAGTATCTTGTTCTTTTCATCATAACAATCGTGATGCACAAATTATAAGAATAAGTAGATACCGAACATTAAATCACATGTATCACTAACTATTACTAGAGTCCACAATGACGTCAAAGTACATTAAAGCAATACTATACGATTTTGATCAAAAATGGTTTATAGTAAAAACAGCATACAATGGAGGAATGTGACTATCTAAAAGCGTTTAGAGTGTACTTCTACTTCTTCTACTTCTACGCTTA
>JXSR01S069025.1:55564-69440 GCA_000969725.1 Ophiothrix spiculata
TTGTAAATCGGTATTGCATGTTAAAGAACTTGACACACTCTGACTACAAATTGAATAGACTTGGTTCTTGTGCCAAAAATTATTAGAAAAACGTTCATTTAATTCATCTACAGACGTGTCGAAATCATGGGTAAGAACTTATGATGCGGAGTTTAGTAGGCCAATATGACTTATAATTTAACCAGCAGACGACAATGGAAAGATATACTTTTGGCGCAACATAAACAACTTTGTTCTAGTTTTAAGACTTTGCACTTCCCGTTGGTGGTCAAGAGAGTACCTAATGGACTCAACATCCGAAAATCGTTTTCGTGAAGGAATTTCATTTCGAAACTCAAATATCTCAGAAGAAAGAAAAGAAATATATACTGTTACACTGCTAGTTTGTTGATTTAATCAACTATCAAAAACAAATATCAGAAAATAGTTCTCAACTGAAGAACAGTTGCACAGGTAATATCTGCCAATACATTCTTTTGTACACACTAGCGTTGTTTTTTTCTTATTCGTTTGTTTGTTTGTAAGTATTTGTTTTATTATAAATGACGTTTTCCTATAGGCTTAATTGCATAACATAAAACTGTGACAATGAATATTTATTATAGGTAGCATAATATTTCTAAAACTACATGACTATTACCAGTAATTACAGGTATTATGTACACATTATGATATTTATACAGGCAACCAACCATGGTTCAGATCGTGCCGTAAATCATTTGTTAAGTTACATTCCATTTATTTCTGGTGAATGTCTATTGGTTAACAAATGGTTAGAAACTATTGGTTTTGTCATTCAATTAATTCTGGTTCAGGTGTCTTTGGCTATGCAGACATAAATGTCAAAGAATCATAATTTGCTCCTCGTGTTTAACACTGTTCGATTACTTTTAATTGCTTATTTCTATACGCTTAACGTTTGCAAATACAAAGTATGAAGAGTGCTTTAGAGAAATGCCTTTGTTAATAGCAACCTGATTCTATATTAGAAGTTTGATTACTTAAGGGTACTTTAAACTCAATAGAATTAATAGAATGAAGCAGTATTAATCTCTTTGCAGTTTTTGTTTCAAATTTAGAACGATTGAGTAAAACATTACTAAACTAAATAGCAGAGTTCGTTGCTTGTTTCTCGTTATTTTCTATTTATTTGTGATGAAAATTTAATTATGTGTCACTTGAAAGAAAACATGCTTTCCGCTTATCCTGATTATCATTACACACTTGCTCTAAACCGTATAATTTGCATATTTCTTTTTACACCTTTTAACAAGTATCGAGATTTTGGCTAATTATCAATTGCATTTCACACAAGTTGACAAAAAACTGCTTTTGTCTATAGAATGTTTCATACATATATTTTGAACCGAACGATGGCATATGGCAACTGAAATATACCTACAGATACTCATATAATGATAACGAAGTGCTAAAAATGCCTTGAAATATCAGCAAATTAGTGGTGATTTGTGATCCGTAATAAAAAAAAAAGGCGACAATAAGAAGAGTTTCGATCACATCTAATATGTGACCGTCCAGCCCGTATTAAGAGTAAATGCCAGGAACTTCATTTTGCGCTACAGGTGAAAATACATGTCAAGGTCATAATTTGCCGAAATTGATTTTTTGACAGATTCACAATCCTAATGCTTACTACAAAATGAAAATCGGTCGAGGCGTTACGTAATTATTACGGCACAAAGTATTTCCGTACCGGCAAAAATGGCCACGTTTTCAAAAAAATCGTTTTTTTTTTTTTTGCTACTAAATGAAGGAATCAACAATTCTAACACGTTCTGTAAGTTTCATGTTAATAACATGCATTTATTTTTTTCAAAATGGCGATTTAAAATTTTTCGAGGTGGCAACCACCCGCCGACTTTGACGGCCTACCATAACCCCACCTAAGGTTGTACCCCCGATTTTTTTTCGTCAAAATGACCGCAAAGGATGTAAAAACAATTATCCAAATGCCCGGGGTCGCTTTGTTTTGCGTTTTGGTGCAATCGGCGATCATCCGTTAGAGAAGAGAGGCGGGTGGTACCCCCCCCCCTAGGAAGACGAGGGTTAAAATAATCAACAGAAAGTATAGGGCTTACTAATCTTTGAATCTCAGTAATGTGTTTTACTCCCTGACAACATTTGACGGACCATAACTTGACTTCTGGAAATCGTGTGAAGTTCATTAAGGTGTCATTTTAATCCTTAAAGCATGGTCTTTGCAAATAATTAAAAACAAAGGAAAATGACAAGAGCTGGCATTTACTGCTGTTTTGGGCTGGACGGTCACATATTTGAAAATTAAAATCATTTGTATTGTCTTTATTGAGTTTTCTTTCAGACTACAACTCCGAAATATACATTTTTTTTTAATTGTTGCTTTAAACTGTACTTTTAATTTGACATGATTAAACATGAGGATTAATACTTTGTTGGTCTGCTGAATATGACAAAGTTTATTGCATTGTGTCGCGTGAGCTAGGTGCCAAGTACTTTATTATTTCAATATCAATTAAGTAGAAGTTTAAGAATATTAAATAGAACAAAAAATCGATAAGTAGGCGACAGATAATTCAAAGAAGATTTAAACAAACTTAAAATTGTTCTTCCTCAGCCCGCTAGTCCGAAGGTTCGCTAGTCCGAATATAAAATAGGGTTGGCTAGTGTGAAAATAAAATTAATAAGGTCCGCTAGTCCGAAATTAAAAAGTGTTCGCTAATCCGTAGGGACGCAAGTCCGAAAATGAAATAGGGTTCGCTAGTCCGAAGATGAAATACGGTTCGCTAGTCCAAAAATGAAAGTCCGGAAATGAAATAAAGTTCGCCACTTCGAAAATAATAGGGTCTGCTAGTAAAAAAAATAATAAGTTTTGTTGTTTTTCAATCCATTTTTTTTTTCGGACTATCAGACTTTTTTTTTTTATTTGCGGACTAGCGAATCTTATTTCAATTTCGGACTAGCGAACCATATTTTCGGACTGACTTTTTTTTTTTTTTTTTAATTCGTACTGACGAATCTTATTTCATTTTCAGACTAGTGAACCTTCGGACTAGCGGAATGTTACAAATTGATTGGAGCATTTAACACTTAAGTGGTCAAGGGGGGGACCCAACATTTGGTTTTTGCGCGTCAGTGAGTAATTTTTCATCGCCCTTCTATGTAATTGTCTAACTTTACAATACGCTTCACTTGGTGGCAAAACAATTCAAATCGACCCACCCCTTCCCATGCTAATTAGCATAAATAAGCATTTTCGAGGGCGCTCTTCAAATTTGTTTTGCCCATAAACTCGTAACCGAACTACTTTTTTCAAATTTTATTTCAGGAATGTATTTGTACTAACATACTGCAAATATGGGCCAAATGTTATTGAAAAAATTCCATTGAGAAGTGAGTTTTCAATTTTTTGGCGGGACAATTTTGACGCAACACGACAAATTCTTATTTGGCCGCCATTTTGAAACGGTTCGTCCGATTTTCGATTTTTTTTTTCGAGTTACATTACCTGTGACCAGAGTTTCAACGTAAAATTCCTTCGCGAAAGCGCTTTTTCGGTTATGGGTCAATATGGACCCCCCCCTTAGACCACTAACGGGCATGTGGCAGACCTTAGCCACTTAAGTGTTAAAGTGCTAACATATCGTATTCATGAATCAGTACATTTAAAACATACATTTCATAAAAATAACAGAGATGATGCAATACAAAATACTGAAAGGTCTGTATTTTGTCGATTACATTATGTATAATACGACGATGTTCATTAGAGGAATTACCAACTAAACTAACCAATGAAACTTTGATTCACTAAAAGCGAATACATAAACACTTTAGTGCATAACGGGTGGTGGGGAGGTGGTCAAATCCCAACGGGATTAGTACAGTATGATGTTGCATGCAGCGTGATCAGTTTTTCAAAACATCCCATAAAGGGTGAATTTTTCTGAAGCCAGAAAATACCCATTTTCCCCCTATTCACAAATACCGGCATTTTCTTGAAAAATTGGAAACATTTTGAAAAAAAAAAGATATGTTGCAAAGTGGTGCTAAGTTTCATGCCTCATATGTACCTTTAAAAATAAAACCGACTGTGTGCAGAAGTCATTCACTATGCGTTTGTTGTTCAAAATAACAACCGACAGTTTAGGGGGGGGGGGTTGCAACCCCCTAAAGTTTTTTTTCCCGCTTCATATAAACACAAAAGCAACCCGCCCCAGGTATCTAGGTTATCTCTTTAACATCCTTTGCGGTCATTTTGATGAAAAAAACTAGGGGGATGGGGGGGGGGGGTACCACCTAAGGTGAGGTTAGGGCAGGCCGTCAAAGTTTGGGTGTAGGGGAGGTTGGTGAAATCCTTGAATTTTTTTAAGTCACCATTTTGAAAAAAATATGCATGCTATAAGACTCAAACTTGCAAGACATGTTGGAATCATCATTTTCTTCTTTTTGTGAAACAAATATCGATGAAAATCCGTTATTTAGAACGTGTATAGCAAAATTTTGATTTTGATGGACATTTTTGCCATAATGCGATTTTGTCTCGTTTTCCAATCCGAAAGTACTTTATGACGCCATAATTACGTAACGCCTTGGCTGGTTTTGATGATCTTGGTATCGTTGGATAGGAGAGGATCATCTATTAATTACACAACCAAGTTCATAAGGGGTTCCGTTCCAAAGAGCAGGTTGCAGGAGGATGTGTTACAAAACAAGCTCAGGAGGGACAAGGGTTAAAGGCCTCTACAACATTCAATTCTTTCATTATTGTCATAAACATACATCATCGACATTTATCGACTATATTATTATCAGTGGATTCCTTTCCTTGTAATTTATTGTTTTATTCATGCATTTTATTCATTCATGATGTACGAGGCAACTGAACATGTATTCGTGTATACAATGTATAAGGAATGTATGAAATGTTCGTTCAATACTTGTTTATCGATTTTAACACTGATTTAATTTTAGAGTTTCAGGAACTATCACGTTTATGCATTACTAATAATAAATTCGTGTAGAACATAAAGGTGATATGTAGTCTGGAATTGGATACATGTACTTCAATTGAGTGAATGTTCTCAGTAATCCAGTTGTAATAAATATGAGTGAAAAAGTAAATCTGATTCCTGGACTTACTTGTTTTAGAAACGTAGTTTGCTAAAACAAGTAAGTCCAGTACATGTACTTAATGATACAGATATTTTTATGCTGCTATCATAAAATGATAATAAAATTCACTAATTATCTTCAAACTGTAATTATAATTGTGATAGGTGAAGAGTACTTACACTATAATATGATTTCAAAAAAAAAATGATTTCAGTCTCTTTTTGGGGAGAGCCTTCCATGAAGTTGACTTTGAAGAATTTTAAAAGAAATAAGTTTACCGATGATGAATTCAGAAGAACTTATCAAAGAATGTATAAGAGTTTATCTTAAATAACATTATTATTCGTTCTTGCTTAATGTTGGAGAAAGATCGATCATTAAGCATGGTTAGCTAATCAGTTTATCATCTGGCGACAGTCTGTAATCTTTTAAGGCAAATTTGAGGCAAATATAGGCTAATGGGTATGAATAATGTAACGTCAGCTCTGTATAATTACTGGTCTACTCTTGAATTTCTTGATTTATCAAAACATATTATAATATAGCATTTAGCCTTATTTTTTTGTAAGAATACTTATGATAAAATATGAAGCAATCAAACGTTGCACCATCTTGTGCTGATATTTGTTAGGCAAAGTGCAACTTTGCTAAAGCAAAAAGTATTGTCATTTTGGAACAAGATTTAGAGTGGTTTAATGTTTAATGACTTACTTCTCCTGGTAATAGTGTTCTTATTTTCAACAACTGTAATTTTGTTGTTACATTTGTTTAATTCTAAATAAGAAACTTGGATCATGTTGGATTTGCGTATGTTCTTAACGTTGTATGTGCGTTAATAGGTTGCTTGTTACATACTTCAAGATTTAACAGAGTATGAAAGGTATTTTTTGAATATCCTTTTATAAAATCTCGGTTTGTAGCTTCACAATGCCGTACTATCGTGGCACACCCTAAATTAGCTTCCCATTACAGTCCAGAAGAATGTCTTCCAAAAAACAAACAAACAAACTCGGTAAATATTTGCTCCAACACTGCATTATTTTTATGCTTTCTACCATAATGTTATTTTAGTTTATTTTATTACACAAGTTTAAGTGATCCTCACGGGTATATCCAACAGTGATAAACACTCTACAAGGGGTACCCCTTACAATGACCAGAACGGGGTTGGGATAAATCAGGGATAGAATACCCATAAGATGCAGACAAAAAAGGCACAATGAACGCTAACGTGTTCATTTAACGTTACGAAGATATTGACGTCCAAGTCGTTGACAGGGTACGGCTTGTTTCCAAAATTAAGCACAATATTGGCTTGATTTTGTACTAGGGTATTCTAGAAGTCAAAAATGACAATTTGGTATCTATAAATAAATTTACTATATAGGATATTTAGAAATCAAAAAATGACAATATCTCAGTAATGTGTTTTACTCCCTGACAACATTATCCGTTCCATAATTTTGAAGCCCTCATTAATGTAGAGTAGACATATGTGTCGTATTTTCGAATCTTAGACAGATTAGCTACACTACGTACAAGAAGAATAAGGTTGATTGACCTTTGCAAGGTTATGTTTTTCTTTTAATATCAAAGCATTTCATACCAAAGCCAGATAAACCTTATAAATATTTGAATTACGATTATCTTTTTCTGTTTCCGTTTTATTCATTCAGTTCAGCTGGGCCAACACTTCGATATACAATGCCCTTTGACACCAGTATCTGGGTATTTTGGTTTCAGATAAGGAATAGAAAAACATTAATAAATTGAAATCATTCAAATCTTTTCTTGAGTATAAGTCTGTATTCCAAATGCATTCACAACTATTTACAAATATGTAGCTAAGTATAAGGGAATTTCCTGAACAAACAATTAAATGTACCAGGTGTCCCAAAAAATGGTTACATGTAGAAAAATGACCGTGTGCCTAAATTATAAAAGTTAGAAACACGAAACTTTGCACAAATTATATTACAAACCTCTTCTAGGTACTCGTAAAATTGTGACATCACAGCGATATTGGTTGTTGAGTTATCAAAAAAGGTAGATACCTATGTCAGAAACGCATTTGTTCAAAATTCAACAAAATAATAAGCATACACGTTTTGTCGTATTTTAATGTGAACTTTTTTTTTTTCTAAATGATCACGATCAGACGTTATATTAAACCAAATAGGATACAATTAATTGAATAATAACTGAACTCTCTTTTAGTATATCTATTATGCAAATTACGGATACCCGCATTCCATGCATTCCAGAATGAGTTGTTTATATTGAACCTGTCAATCAAGTTTTGGCGCGAAATTTGATGAATACGCATAAAGCACAATCAAATTTTCATGGGTAACATTAATTCTGTAACTGTTTAAACTGCAAATTTTTGTTCATTTTGAAAAAATAATCTTAAACTTACAGAACATGTTTAAATTATAATTTTCTTTAGAGTAGCAAAAGTCTGATCGACATTTAGAAATAACAGAAATAGCGAAATTTTGAATCCGTTGCCATTTTTGCCCGATATCAGATTTCTACATAATTTTCAGACTTGTAGTAATTTATGACGTCATAATTACGTAACAGCTTGTCGAATTTTATGATTTTGGTATCAATGGGAAGAAGAAACTCTACCCTTTACTATGGTATGCAACAACCTAACTTTGGATATGTCAATTTCAAGTTTACATGGGGTTGAACAAGGTTTAAAATTACATCAAACGAAGATGTTTCAGATTTTGTTGAATTTTGAAAAGAATACGTTTCTGACATGGTATTTATCTTGGTTAATAACTTCAAAAATGAAAATGCTGTGATACTGAAAAATTGCACACATTTAGCAGTGTTATGTATCATACATCATGCTAAGTTTGAATCCTTCAACTGCTATACTTTTTGCGAACGATCATTTTTCTACATGTAACCATTTTTTGGGACACCTGGTACAATACCAGTAACACATGATTTAAGAAAATTAAGGAAATCCTAAGCGTTCGTGGACAATAAATTATTACATTTTCACTAGAATATTGCAAAGACGCAAATATAGATCAAACATGTTGTCCCAGACTAGGGGTATCAAAATATTTAAAATTTTGCCCAGACGAAATAGAGACAAGACTGCAATTTTATTATGACACCCTTATCTTTACATAGTCATTGTGTAAAGTAACACATTTCTCCCACTTTAAACAAATTGTCAACAGGTCGTCATTGTAGATATCTTCTCTACTGAAAAAAATCCATTTTGTATGTTGATGAACATCATCATTTTCAGATCGGCTCGGGACATGTTTTATTACGTCATTGTGACGGTATTCATCAACTGATCTCCATAATTTTGATATAAATAGTAAAAGAGGTGCCACTACCCTTACTATGATATCGAACAACTAAATTTGGATATGTAATCATTGGTTGTCTGGGCACTGTAACTGTTCAAGTGCGGAACCTAAATCACACCGCATGTCTCAATGTTCTCTACACAGGGTATGTGGTGAGAGGGCAAAATGCTGATATCTATCGCTATCTGTAAAGAAAGTAAACCTATCCATGAGACCATTTTTGCACCGTAATGTACATAAGGTTGTATAACGGTACTATTCTAACAAACTTTCATCGACATTACTCGTTCCTTTCTGGGTAAAGTTAAATTACAATTATTTGATACCCCTCGTATAAACAATTTAATAATTAAAATACCAAAATATCAATGCAGCAATGCTACATTTTTTTGGATTACATATATGTATTATACTGTCTTGATTGCTTTCATTTTAGCTAATATTTTAAATATAGAAAAAAATGCACTTTTTATATTTTAAACATTTTATTATGGTTCATATCTGTTAAAAGGCAACGGAATTACATCTAATAATAACTGAAAACGATCTAGAACCTAAAGCACTTTTTATATTTTAAACCACTTGTTTTTGAAACTTTTGGTTACGATTATCTTTCAAAACTACATGGACATTGAAGTTTACAAAAAATGTCATTTTCTTATTGTTTTGGCTAAAACAGATATCAATACGAATCGAAAAAATCAACTGTATCTATGAATAAGTACAGCTTTAACCTGGCAATGATAGAGCATTATATCCTTTCTACTTGGGAATCATTTTAGCCTTAAAGGAGCTTTAGTTGTCAATGTCATAAGAAAGATGGCTACTAAATAAGGGGCAAGTTTCAGATTTCAGCTGAATCAGTCAAACTGTTTTCATTTTATGGGCATTTTTGTATTTCAGAGCCTATACGTTTACTGTATAAATTAATTACGGTTACCATAATTAGACACATTATATTTTCATGCATATCTCCAAAACGGAACATAACTCAGCTGTGAAATTTCACACAGGTTATGAGAACAATATCAGCAATATTTTGGTATCAAAATCTCAAAAAGTTTGAAAAAAAAGTTGCACGTTGAAGCAATCGCACCATGCTCCTTTAAAAGTGCCAATTATTTTGTCGCTAGGTTAAATATCCACGAAATCCACGAACTTATTAATATGGTGTGATATTGCTTACAGACAAATCCTTCTGTCTCAATGGATAAAATATTATGTATATATATTAGAGTAAACTTAATGCTTCGTACGCTTTTATTATTGAACCGTGCACGAACTCAGACATGCTTCGTTCAACATGTTCAACAGTAAACCTGAGTTCTTGTTATGGATTGCGCAGTAGAATAAAGGCTAGTATCAGATCTAACGCTACCAGTGTTTCGCCGTAATAAATAGAATGAAAGAATCTTTAAAACAAGTGCCTGAATTCACAACACAACATGCACATGATTAAAGAAAGACAGGAAAGTACTAGATTGTCATCGACAGAGTCAAGTATAACTGATTTCCTGAACGAAATATAGATTTGATCGAAAAAGCATCCATGAGTGTGATGACTTATATACTGTTCATAGCATTTAAAATATAAGGTCTTCTTACCTTCATTTGAGAACCATAAGATAATAGGTTTTACCCGTAATTGGGTATGTTTTTCAATTCAGTATCGTAGTGATTATGTACCTTCCCCAGTTACTGGTTCACGCACATCCCCTGACAACGATGTATGCTATACTTTTGTGTGGTGATCAGTTCGATCATGGTTCAAAACTAAAAAGCGTGAACCAGTTGTTAGGGTGATAATCGGATTACACGTAACACTTCGAGACTGAATAAGAAATACATCTCCTAAAGGCATCTGCAGTATCAAGAAATAAAATGGTTTGCATGGTTTGCACCAAGTAGAGTAAGATTGAAATCCCTGCTCGAATCTTTTATACAAGTTTAATTTCAACGCCGTTTAAACAAAGGAAAGCATGTTAGAATTAGCAAAATAGCCAGATATAAACGTACAGTACCTTACCATTAGTTATAAGTATGTATATAGATATAACTCCATTCCATAAATGTGATATTGCGTTATCACTTGTACACTAGTAGCTAACCATATGACGTTAACATAGTGTGTTGTTGTTTCTCGCTACCGGACAATGTTAAATTTTCCCATAAAGCATGGAATAGAGTCTGCAAACAGAGCGGACCTGGCTGATTTTAACAGGTTTACAACGACTGGATGTTAAATTAAAAATCCACTATATACGCTGATATTGTATATAATCCAGTATATCTAGTCATGTGCAAATCGACATAGTCTGTTGATGTTTCTCGCTACCGCGCACACATTCACGATTCTAGACAAAACATAGAACATAGTCTGCAAACGAAGCAAGCCTTGTTAGTATTCCATGATTGCAGCAAAGAATACTTTGATTGCAGGTTAACAACTCAGGGATGTAAAATATGCAGTGCTCTTACAATATGGCGGGGATTTCCCACTTAGCTTATTGTTGTTATAAAAGAAGTAGTAGATGAAGGCGACAGCATTTATCAAGAAGCCACATCTATTAGCAAATATGATCCGCCATGATGTGAACTTAAACTTGGAGTCTTGCCAAATTATAGGTATGGAAGCCCTATAGGGCTGTAAAAAGTACAAGTTTATTTATTAACTTTAGCTGAACGAAAATGTTTGAATTAATCCTATTTTGTTTGAAGTACATGCGGCTTTAATTGTTAAATTTGCATCAGTCATTAAACATTAAAAATCGTTCTGAATAAATCTTCTGATATGGTGTAATTGTGAAAACAACTTTAATTCATTTAATGAACATATTAATTTTAATCCAAAAAGAACCTTTTATTATTTATTTAAAACCGAATAAACCTAACAATAGTTACGTTTAGGTAATGATTCTACTAAAAATGCCACTGAAATAGGATTATTAATAGACATGTTAGTTCCCATGTCGACGATATGTGAGCGTATACATGTACTTAGGACATATCGAAAAACATTTTAACATAAGACATTTATACACTTCACGACCTCAAATCAAATTCGAAACCATTGAGAAAACATTTTAGAAATATATCCGAGGTCACAAAGAGGCTTAATCTCCACTTTATGTATAACAAACACGGCCTTAACCACGTGACTCCAATTATGCCCTAAGGCCCGGTGCAGACTCCTCTATCGTATAGAATATATTGCTTAGAATATTCTATGCTAACGACAAAATGACGTAGGTCATCGAATAATACTGTATGTTTTATTGGATGACCTACGTCATTTTGTCGTCAACATAGAATATTCTAAGCAAAACATTCTGTACGATAGTGGAGTCTGCACCGGGCCTTAGCAAGGCACATTGTTTCTAGATGTTAGCGTTGTCATACGTTTAGCATACATTTAAAAATATTAATATTGTTGTATGTAGACGAATACACAATACTTATTTGAATTTTAACCATACCTATAGATTTGAAAGCCTGGGGGTTCTTACTGACAAATGGTATACGGGGGTGCTCAAAGGTTTTGGGGTTCATTTCCGTTATTTTTGGTATATTGATGGGTGGGTTTTCGTCACAGACCCAATGCGCCCAATTGCAAAATTGGGTGTATTGAGGAAACTTTTGCCGAAAAAAACACCACATTTTCCCAAAATTGGGTGCTTTTTCTAAAAAAATGGTATAGAGATGGGTCACAAAATCACGCTTTTTAAAGTATAGAGATGGTCAAAATTCTGAAGTCTACTTTGAGCATCCCCGTACAACATTTTTAAGAACCCCCCCCCCCCCCGGGTTTGAAAGCAATTGTTTACAACATGTTAAAACAACCAAACTACAATTTTGGCAAAAATAGTCGGGACACTTAACCAGGCCTTCTCGGCCTGACACTTTATCCCCATATACTTCATAGCTCATTTGATTACTATTTCTTTACGGTTGCTGGTTAACGTTTCTTCGCTGATCACGTGATCAGTGGCTCGAATTAACAAGAACACATAAAGAATAATCCTTCTCAAATATCGATAAATCCTGACATCGTCATTGGTGTGTGTTACGCTTAATCAGGTACAAGGTGTGCAGCATTCTTCATCGTTTGTTCTCGTTTTTGTCCACATATTACATTACACGTTACGTAATTGGGCCAAGTTTTGAGCTCAGTGTCATCTTTGTTACTCTGTGACTTAACCTCTAAACTACCCTGGGCAATATTCTGCGCATATTTTGTTTGCGCATATGTTCTTCAAAACATTGCCGAGAGGTCCTGGGACAGGGAGGTAGAGAAACTTAGTCCTCAAAAAAACTTTGAACTCACACTCGATTGCACTCATAAATATGTCATTGTCATTAAAGTATCCCAATTATTTTTGCCCAAGATTGTATGTTAAAACGGTCAACGACTGTTTGAAGGGTTAAAGACCTGACAATCAGTCAACGCTAACGTACAATAACAAACACTTTAATGGAATGTTTCCTTAAAGAACAGCTTATTATTCACATGCAAGTAATGTAAAATAGTTCACCTGTACTTACAAGAAAATAAAATACTGATCTCTTAACAATACTCTTTCGAAAAACTATTTTTGAGAAAATTCGTTTGAGTTGTTTCCGTTTACTTTGTGTGAATGTGCAGGAAAATAATGTTTACAAAGTGATGATAATATCCATCTATTTTTTAATAATACCGCCTGATAACGAAGTTAGCATGGTTAGGGGCCATTTTTTTTATTCATACGTTTGTGTGTTTGTTTGTTTTGTTTTTGTTTTGTTGTATTTGTATTTTTTGTTTTTATCCGAGACGTAAGAAGTAGGTATATTATTTATACTATGCAAGTTAACACTTAAGTGGTCAAGGGGGGCCATATGGACCAAACATTTGGTTTTTACGCGAAGTAGTTTTTCACCGCCCTTTTATGTATTAGTCTAACTTTACCATACCCGTCACCTGGTAGCAAAAAAAAATCGACCCAACCCCTCCATGCTAATTCGCATAAATAAGCATTTTGCAGGGCGCTTTTCAAATTTGTTTTACCCATAAAATCGTAACTGAACAACTGTTGTCAAATTTTATTGCAGGAATGTATTTGTACTTACATACTGCAAATATGAGCCAAATTTTGTTGAAAAATTCCATTGGGAAGTGACTTTTCAAATTTTTGGCGGGAAAATGTTGACACAACACTGACAATTTTGTTATGGCCGTCATTTTGATACGGTATGTCCGATTTTCGAATGTTTTTCTTTGTTTTAGTTATTGTTAAGTACTTTACCTGTGAGGAGAGTTTCAATGTAAAATTCGTTCGCGAACCGGTTTTCGGTGTTGGGTCCATAATTATGGACCCCCCCCCCCTCCTACATACATACGTACATACATACTGGGATTTTTACCGCGCTTTTCCATCGAGATCAAA
>JXSR01S069036.1:43964-59899 GCA_000969725.1 Ophiothrix spiculata
ATCTTTTGGTTTGGGCAGATTTATTTATATTAAAAATAATGCTTTGAAGTGTACACACAATATATTTGGATCGATAACTTTTTGACATGAATTAACCACACTTATTTTCCTTTTTGAAAGTAAAACAAATGCTGAACTAACATGGCAAATGTTATTTTTCTTTAGATTTGATCTTTTGTTTTATAAAAATTGAATTTTTAAAAAATGACATGCATGTGTAATATGTTCACACCCGATGACTTTCACAGTTATACAGTATACGGTATATGCTTCCCTATAACCACAGATTTTTAAAGACAGGGGTTGCGAATTCTGTACAAATACAAAAGAAAATCGATATAATCTCAATTCTATGTGTGAGTTGAAACCATTATTTGGATCATTATGTTTGAATAGCGCGGGGTTCTAAATCAATAACCATCAAATATTAATTTAGACTCCTTCATTTTTTTTTTAAACATACAACATGGTGATACTGAAAATAAATATTGCAAATAAATACCACGGTGAAAGTAGAAGAATAATACATAACACATTATGATAAATAAAACGAGGAGCTTTTACCGTGGTAATTCTTTGCGAAAATTGTATAAGGAATGTTATTTAAACATTTACTTGGTTATATCAAACGTATACCGTATTTGCAATACCGATGAGTCATGAGGCTACGCACAGGTGACTTGAAAGTGTACACTCTAGTGACGCGGTTGGTCAATGAACTTTTTTGAAAGCCTACTGAATAGATTGTGGAGTATAACAGAAGACTACACGTAATTGCCTGTTGGATTGTCTCGGCACCAACACAAACATTGCTTCAACAAATGCAGCCGATCACCATCCCCGTCTTTAAAAATCTGTGCTATAATAAACATAACGTCATCCACTAGTACTTAACTCTTCATCCTCCATTAATTGCGTCTCTTTGCTATTGTTTCCATTGTTATTACAATAACCATGATAACCTAATGGATATTACACCCAAACACCCAAAGTAGCAAGCAACTAGTTTTGTCCTGGTTATCAACTATATGTAGCAATGTTCTTAGTAGTAAGGTTTTATATTTGAATATGAATTTAGTTGCAAACTCCATAGTTTGAAACTAGGGTTTTTAGTTTCAAACTAGGGCTTAGTTGATTGCTAGCTAGTAAAGTTTTATGAATATGGGCGATTTATCAAAAAAATCTCAATTTCATGATAATGTAAGATAGGCAATTATTTTATTAGCGGCCATCCCGGTTTTGTGTGTTTATCATGTTTAGGTCTCATTTTTTAAGTTGGGACCCAATAAAAGGTGGTTTTGTTACATTTCTATCTAAAATATATATTCGTTTTAGTATATTTTAACTATGGGAACCAAAATTAACTTGATTTGGGGCTCAATTGAAAGCTTGATTATTGGTCTTTTATTTCCAGAAGAATAAAAAAATAAATAATTTCATTAGTAATAGCTACGGTTTGATAAACATAATTAGCCAGGGGTGGTGCAGGAAGTAGAGGAGGAGGAGGTAGAGGAGGAATTGGTATCAAAGAGGAGGTAGAGGAGGATTTGAGGGCAAAGAAGTGGTAAAAGAGGATGTTTTAGTTCAAGAAGGTGATTGAGGATATGGTAATGAGGTCGTCGGGCATGGGGAAAGTAGAAATTAATTATATCAATTGTTGACAAGAGGAGGATTTGAAAAGAGATGGTAGAGAAGGATAATGTGTTACAAAATTCAAGTTTGTCTAACACAGGATTAAATATAAGAGAGGGCTTCAGTTTTGGTAAAAGCCGGGAAATACAAAAAGATGTTCAGTCGAGTGTTAAATTGATGATACATCAAAACAAACCGAGTATATTGATTGTTTTGATGGCAATTGTTGGCAAATGGCTATAGTAATTGTTGTAGGGAAATTATACTTCCTTTGACTCTGGGAGTGAAACATGGACTGTATTAATGTGTTTATTTCTTTGTACCTATCAATTTTAATGATTAGCCATGGGTGTGGCATTTAGAACAAGTTTCATATTTTTGGTCACGCAATAATCTTGAGATTCATATATTTTCAAACCTGTATACAGGTGCAAGCATTAATTAAAATGGCTGTAATTTGTTGTATTTGTGGCAAGTCATTTTCAAGGACTAACAATCTACAGAGACATTTGAAAGTCCATTCACAAGACAGTTGTTTATTTAAGTGCTCTGTCTGTGGAAAAGAGTTTCACAGTCAGTTCAACTTGGAGAAACATAAAACAATACACAAGACAGATCCTAAATTTTTGGAGCACAGAAATGTACTCTTATATACAAGGCATATTAACAGTCAACATCATGATCAATCTCAGAAATGCAACGATCCTTCCAGGCCAACGGAAGTTTTCTCTGACAGGGAACTGTGTTTACTTGCATGTGCGGAGA
Source organism: Ophiothrix spiculata (assembly GCA_000969725.1). Classification (NCBI taxonomy): domain Eukaryota; kingdom Metazoa; phylum Echinodermata; class Ophiuroidea; order Amphilepidida; family Ophiotrichidae; genus Ophiothrix; species Ophiothrix spiculata. The sequence goes on from JXSR01S069036.1 coordinate 46,362, forward strand.
GCAATTCGCAAGGTTGGAGATCATTAAGCATGTTAAGCGTCAAAAAAGACTCTTAAAGTATGCCCACGCAAGACCCATTTTTTAATTTTTGACATCCTGTATGTAATCGCTTTTCTCAATAATAAAATTACTCAAATAACAAAGATGAGATCTATTTTTGTTTCATCAGGTTAAGCAATGTTAGTTAAATATAGTGCTTATTTGTTAAATCTTATGCACATGATACACTTTACTAAATAAAAACATTACAATCTGGGAAAAAAACCTAAATTTTTTAACACCCTGTATAATGTATGCAATGTTGATGATGAAGTTTTTTTCTGGTATGTATGTATGGGCAATAGGCTAAACTCGTGTGTTCAACACATTGACTTTTTATATACAAGTCTTATTTTTGTCTGGATGTCAAATAATTGACGATCATTTTAATGATATTTTTGTTTGTCTCACCCTATATAACACTTAGCCACCCTGTACGCTTGACTTGATATTCACATTTTGAAATTGCTGATACAATAAGCTTTCAGGATATATATACTTATATGCACTTAAGATGCATATTTTTGAAATCTGGAGGGTTTTGTATAAGAAGGGGCTATATTTCACTAAAACACACATGTAACTCGTTTGGGTCCCAACTTAAAAAATGCGACCTTTATGTTAGACACCAAAGTAATGGTATACAACTGGAAATTACAATTAACAATAAGGAGATGTTGAAAAGAAATATAACTTTTAAAAATCAATGGAATTAGATTTTGTTTCACTTTTTTTTCAGATTCTGATATAGGTGAACCTATGTGAGACCAAAATTTACACAAATGGGTGAAATTATACCCTACATGAGACCATAAATTTACCATACCTGTTCAAATGAATACCCTATCTGAGACTGTACGCAAATGTGACGAAATAATTATTACAAGAAATTATATGTAAAATGTAACTGTTCACCATTTAAGAAGTATTTCTAAGTATTTGAAGCACTTTTATTGGCAATTAAAGGCACCATTGTCATTAATTCAACCATTCTTTCTTAATTTGATACCCTCTCAGAGACTTTAAAGCTAAAGTTGATGCCTATCGGGTCAAATTCGTGTTGATTTTAGTAAATTATCAATTTGAAATATATAATCCTCTCTTGTTTGTACGATACATAATTTATCAAATCTTTAGTTTTGAAATTCTGGTTTTTCTTCAGTACACCGATCGGGCAACTAACCTGCAATGCATTGGTCCTCAACTGAATCGACGGACAAACACCCCTGTAAAATAGTAACACATTAATCATAATCTTTGAAACTCTTTAACTGTATACGATTTAAAGTATTTTAAATATAGTATACTAGTATATATTCAAGAAAACACGCATAGTTAAATACAATTATTCATACAGTATTATTTACGCCATCCCAAATAACCTTCGTGACGTTTATCCAAATATCAAGTAGTCAAACCGTTATTGCAGAGGATGTTTTTTTCAAGTTCAGCAATATCAGATCCAATTCAAAATATTTGTGAATAATCATCGAGGCAAGACGTTTTTCAAATACAAAAAAAACATTTAAGAATAATATATAATGATGCTTACCATAAAAAGGAGCCAAATACTTCCTAAAAGTATTGCCATTCCTGCCGTTTTTTGATGCTTTATTCAAATGTTTGATAGTTGCATTGTCCCACTCTGTCCCAAAACAAGATTCCTGCAAATGACTAAGTATAAAATCTACATCTGCATTTTTATGTTGAGATACTGGGCGCCAATGTGATTGTCTGGCTTTACTTCTGTTTCTTCAAATTCTTTTTACGGATTCCTTTTGAAGTTGAACAAAGCATGTTAAACATTGGATGAGAGAAACGCCATCTGGCACGTCTACCATATTCACTCACCCAAACTTATGAATTACTACATATGGAAACTTATAAATTTATAATCACGCATTAATGAAATTCTCTCTGTCATTGTCATTCATCTAAATTCATGTTAACATTGGTTAAATGTTCGGTTGCTCTGTAATCAATACCCTATATACCGTATTTTGTATATCTCTTTTCGGAACAACAAAGTGTCTGCTATTTTTTTATTCATAGATTCGATTATATCATCCATTTTTGCAAGAATTTATTATGTCTGAACACAATTCCGCTGAGGAATTTTAATTATTCTATTGCCAGTTATTGGATATTTTCTGTTTATATGTTAAGAAACGAATGTCTCATTAGTAATAATTCAAAATGAATTGAATCATTAACTTATACATGTATCTCAAAATTGTTTTTGTTGCAAGGTATCTTAGACATGACAGACTTTTGTCGTGGAAACAAAACATTGCTAACAAACAAAATCTAAACTTCTTGAAACTTATTACACTTATTGAGTTCAATTTTCCAGTTTACGTTTTTGTAAACAAATTGTCGGTTTCAAACAATCAAAAAATCAGGTTTTTAGTTCAGCTTTAGTAAACAAATTGTACTCTACTAAATTCGTAAGGAGACCATTGATTACAATATTTCCACATGATGAGAGGCTAAGACCATACACAAATTAGCAATTTAATGCAACTTCGTATTATTACATAAATGATTCGCCATTGACAAGATTTAATCCGCCTTCATAATTTGTAGTCAGAAATAACCATCACTGAGGTGAATGACATCAATCAATAGTGTGAGGGATCAAGCTGGTTTAATAGGGTCAGTTTATAGTTCCTTAAAGCTACCAAATAATGGTACAACAAGTCTTTGTTAACTTGTAATCTGATATATAATTATGCATTTTCTAATAATAACGGACGCTGTGATGAATGTTTGGTGGTTTATACGTTATTGATTATTATTGATTAGAAGATGCATTGGAATTAACTTATAATCTGATATATAATTATGCATTTTCTAATAATAACGGACGCTGTGATGAATGTTTGGTGGTTTATACTTTATTGATTATTATTGATTAGAAGATGCATTGGAATTAATGTAAACATAAAGACTTGTTGCACAAAGTATTTTGTACCTATAACCATAAACACTATAAACACTAAATAACTATAAACTGACCCATTCAAATGATATTTTACAACGATTTTACAAAATTACTTTACGGCTAGACTGTTTTCTTTGTGTGAACGAAATGTTCCGTTAAATTGCACTTCTGTGAACATTTTCTCTCGTAAAATGACAGCATTTCTATTGTTCACCTTTAGCGGGTTACAAAAACTGAATATCACGGTAGGTAGCATTACAAATTGTAAATCGTTTGTAATGGATTTACAAAATTGTCAGTTCGCTACGTGCAAATTGTTTGTAAATATGAATAGACTTCACAGTAGGATTACATGGACTGGTAGACGCAATAAAGAGGAATTACAATTTACACATATATATATGCTCATTTAACAAAAATGAGAAACAATTTTATTTACTGTCGTAAACTCGATATTTGAACTCGATAACTGTCAAAGTACTTTCAAACGACTTTTGTGAATGATGATTCCACTTTGTTGCCAAGCAGGTTTCGAGAAATATTTGAAAAAATTGAACAGTACCGTAGCAACCCTTTTGAGTATGTTACTATTGGATATAAAATTTTCCAGGGAAGCTGGGGTTTCCGATGGATTTAGCCTTATTTAAACTCATTTGGGCAGTCATCATATTCATAGTAATCATGGTAATTGCACTGATAAATGATATGACAGCAAGCTTTTAGTTACAATCTGTTAAGTGTCCTGGCATTAAAGGTCTGAAAATATATTTTCGGAAAGCTAACGATATGAGAAAGGATTTTTCAATTCTATTTACAGTTTTTTTCAAACCACACGATTGAACATTACGCCATTTCTTCTGAAACCATTTTATAGTATAAAGTGGTGTAGCTTTGTCAAGATGCGCAGTTGTTTCAGGTTTGATAGAGCATTGAAATAGAGAGAAAAATCCCACTTTGTTTCAAATTCCCTTTTCAATAACATTGCTTAAAGAAGTAAAATAAAGAAAACACGGACCAATAAGACAGTTACCAGATAGTAGACAATCTGTGTGTCAATCGATAGTTTCAAGTCTTGCTTGGGGTCGGGTCTGATTTATGAAAAACTTACTTGTTGTGTGCACTAATTGGTTTTTATTTTTCAAGTTATCCATACAGCTGGAGCTTAATTCTACATTGTACTGTCAACCCTTATCAACCCTTCATGTAAAAGTATACATTTCTAGCAGTGGATTTGCATGTTGAACATGGTCGTCAGGTCATTTTTGGTCCAGAATGTGTAATTTTGACCCTAAAGGTCCAAATTTTACGGGAAAGTTAACCAAATAAAATTCTTAGTCACTGGGTGCGATTTTACTTCCTAATAAGGAATTTTGGCCATCCATAGAGGGTTTGCACGTGACGTCATATCATACTCACAACACCGTTTTCATGGGCTGGCAAACAAAAAGTCCCGTCACATTACAATCTTTTCGCAGTATCAAAATACCAAATCACAGCTAATGATAACAAGAATATATACAGTATATTTATTTATATTAATTTTCAAGTCATGATTTGAAGTTAATCACGAGTTACAGCCGATTTTAATTGTTTACATCACAAACTATTCCGCGCTCCACCAAGATGGCGTCGAAACGGTCTGCGTGTATGGTGCGTATCGCGTCGTGCAAACCCTCTATTATGAGACGATAGATGACAGTGCGTCCAGCGTGAAACGCAGTGGAGCCGCGTGTTCATAATCACGGCGCGATGCAGGTATACGCACACCTCCGGCGCGAACAACTTTACTGGGTTTGGAATATTTCATGCGTGAATAGGGGTGTACGTTTTTCCAATGATAATGTTTATAGTTTTTGGCAATAATTTTCATCGTTTTTGGTTTATAAATGACTCAAATTTGTGACTAAGAATGAGAATAAAAGATAACACGTAATGGGCACCCCCTGCGGGGGCACCCTTACTCAAAAAAATGTACGCCCGTCCATTATGAGACGATAGATGACAGGCAAAACAATAAATATTTATATAATATTGAATGGCTTTGAGGTTGATACAAGAAAATATTGTACGAGCTAAAAAAATATTGCACGAGTCGAAGAATTTAGAATATTGTATGCATCCTGGTACTTTCATGTAAAATGTCCCGGATGTGTACAATATTTCTTAGAATATTGTATACATCCTGGCACTTCTGTAAAATACACAGTTTTATTGTTTTGTACAAAAGCCTGATATAAATAATAATATCTTTTATTCTCTAAATAACCTCACCATCGTGTTCAGTATGCAAATCCGCTTCTAGAAACATACTATTATTTGAATTTAATTTATCCGTTGCTGAGTTAAAGAGCAAAAACCATTCCTGAAAAACGAAGGGTTAACAGGGCCTTGTGATTATAGGTGTTATAAAATCCGATCTTACCAATAAAAATCTCGTTACAATTTGTTTCTTATATTTTTCTCAAACGTAGAATTGAATTGCTCAGTATACGCCCTTTGCATATAACCTAAACCTTGGCTGTAGACAACTCATATCAAGGGACTCCAGTTTTAGCTTCAGAAAGCAAGCAAGTAACATCTGCTCCGTATGTAGCAATTGGGAGGATGAGAGAGTTATATGCGAATTTTGAGTGATCTTGAGCATGTTGAGAAAATGCTGGTTGACCAGGTCGAATTTTTGGGTCGATAAAAAGCCCGGGCTCAGAAGGCTGCTAGGCTTGTGCGTATTTTCCAAGGATTTTTTTCTAAAAAATGAAGTCACATCCAACCAGCATCAAGGTCTATATCACAACCCAGCCGAAGAGCGATGGTTTCCCTCGCAACGTCGGTTACTCCGAGTAAGCATGGTAAGTAATATTTCTGGTTGTCTAGATTTAAATTTATCTTAGAACTGATATAACCCAGATTATACACAATCATGATAGAATCTGATATTCCTTTAGATTTTCTGAAGCCACACATAGCCTAATTAACATAACATAAGTTATTCTTCTTTCCACAATTGCAATAAGACATTACATATATATCATGAAAATGATTCTAAGCTTCTGTTAAGTGTGAATCAATATGGTGTCTTGAAATCTGCAGAATATTTTGCACGGATGACAGACGTGCTATGGCTCTGTAATAATGTTCGAGTCTAGTATCTGCCCTTTCTTATACTGTGGTGATTAAGTGTAGAAGTCCCTCGTTCTTATTGTATAGGCTAAACAACTCGCACGCAACACTATGAAGGCGGAGTACCATTTCAGGGGGACTAAGATTACCCTCTGGGTTTTTGCTTAGGCTCCAGGCATTATTAATCACTTTCAGAAGCAACTGTTTCATAGAACATCCTCCAGCTTTCAGTGTTTCTGCTTTATAAATCACTTTCAGAAGCAACTGTTTCATAGAACATCCTCCAGCTTTCAGTGTTTCTGCTGAAACCTATCGACTCCACAGACTTTGTTATATTTCCGGGTTAAATTTCGTTTTTTTAATGTCATATCCAATTCCTATAGAGTAGAGTGTTCGCTAGGAGGAAGGTTGTTGTTCGGTGGGGAATAGGATTTAGTGCTGACTGGTCGCTGAGAAATTTTGTATTCAAATGCTTTTCAAAGTATATAGTCTTGACAGCATTTCTTTACATCTTCTGGGGCTGTTTTGAGAGTGTAATTTGTTGAAAAATAATAACTACATTTAAAAAACTGACCATCATAATATCAATTTTACAAATCTCAAGTAAATACCTTTAGGCTAAATACCTGACAAATCGTCTATGACATTTTCCAATATAAAGATGTAGCAATGGAGAACTTGTTTGAGTGTTGGTTCACGTGTATTTCCTTTTACAAATTGAAGTCATATGTAGACACAGAACCTACAATATTCTGATATTATTAATGGTTTGTATCTTTAATAGCTGCTGTTTTTACGAGGGAAAGATAACGATGCTATGCACCTCTAAGTATCTTCATCATAATTGATGTTTTGTTTGTCAAAAGCAAATGTAAATTTATCTAACAATAAATCAAATTTTCGGAATGTATATATTTAGCCTGTTCAAGTTTGTCGTAAGTTATCTCATTAAAGGGCATAGGATTTTTGTAAACTAAATCGTAAATGAGAAAGAAAGTATCGAATTAATTTTACCGCACAAAAGAGGCCTGTCAATCAAAGTATAGGATAGGCTATTGTCTTCGACGAAAAGCAAAACGACGAGAGATTTTTAGTTGTGCTTTTTATCGTGCAAACACAAAAGGATTGTTAAGGATTGCAATTTCTTAAGTGGGGATTATCTATACTTATTGACTCCAGTGAATAGAATAAGTAATGGGTTAACAAATTATTTTACTACGGATTACAAAATGCATTCTTAGGCACGGCAGAACATTTGAACTAGCTAAGTGTAAAGTGCATTTCAAGAGCTGATTTGTTAAATGTAATAAAGTATGCAATCTGTGCATACTGATTATACTGTACATTTATTAAAAAGTGTGTTTTGCATGCATAACTTTTAACTTTACCCGTTGCATATCATGACTTACATTTTGTTAATCCGAGTTCCCTTCTCGGGGATTTACAGCTATTTACCTACTACACCTCAACTTTGTGAACAACTTTATCCAACTTTACGACGATGCAACTTGCAAGCAAAATGTCTTACATAAATACATCGATATAAATTAACTAATCTTACCAAGCAAGTAACTACAGTGTGTCCCAGAATGAAGTTATCAAGACTTCAATGCCACATAATTCAAAAACTAAAATATTCCAGAGACTGAAAGTTAGTGACAATCATGCCTAATGTCTCTACTTGCTTTGGTGCAAAAATGAAGAAAATCCTTGCAATAATTATCTAGCAGTGATCGTTTGAAGCTCTAAAGGGCTTGGGACACTTTTCCCAGTTTGGAGAGGTCGTAAAAATCCAGCGGAAATTTGCAAAGGAAGTATGAGCTAGTATGCGAGCTAGGATATCATCTTTACCAACATTTCTGTATTGTTTCGCATGTTGCTTCTCCTTGATGATGCCCTGGAGTCTTAATAAAGGTTCAGTAGTCTGTAAATTCGGCTTCTACCTTGGCGTCCACACGCTACTTTTATGCAGTTCCTTCTGTCATCCGATACCATCAGCTTTTTATTTTCTGGCATTTTTAAGATGGAATACTTGTGCGATAATGATATCTGGCTCATGGTAAATGTTAAATAAATCTTTCCATTGTTTCAATGATACCTGCACTTTTCAGGTATTGGTCAATCATGATACTCTTTTCTCATTGACAAATGAGGTGTTATGTTTGCTTTGAATTACCATATTCCTACAACCACTGCTATCAGGGTACCAGCCATTTAGCGTACTTTCAAATTACCCGCTCAATGATTTTCCTAAAAGATTACCTAATAAAATATTAAGTGATTTTTGCAGATGAAAAGAAACCAGATTTAGGTTAATATAATCTTGAAAACAAAGACACTTATAATAGGACAAATATTATCATGACTATGTCTGTAAAGATGACGTTCTTGTTGCATGGTTATGCTGCAAATCTCCGTTGAATTTTTACAACTTTACCTAAACTGGGAAAAGTGTCCAAACCCCTCTGGAGCTTCAAATGCTCATTTCTAGAAAAGTAATGCATGAATTTTCTTTATTTTTGCACCACACAAAGTGAAGACTTCAGGCATGATTGTCACCAAGTTTCATTGTCTGAAACTATTTGGTTTTTGAACTGTGTGGCGTTGAAATCTTGATAACTTCATTCTGGGACACACTGTAAGGAGCGATCAAGAAACTTTTTTGCAGCGAAAATAGATTTTTAAGTATTAGAAATTCAAGAAACCGATTAAAGAAGTAAGTACTACTCTGACTAAACAAGAGATTCCTGTGACAGTCTCAGAAAAAACAAAACCGTATGATTGTATCAATGATAATGTGAATTAAAATGATTACAAATCACAATGCACTGAAAGGAAAATTAATAATCCTTTAGAAATGGATAGATATTTTTAAGCAGCAGCCTTGTCATATTTTGGAGTAGTGTGGAATTATTTTCCTTCAGGGATTTCTAGTCGATACAGCCAAACGAGACAAATTGCTTCAAGCATTTATTTCTAATCAACTACAAACTGAACTCTTCTGAGACGTATTTCGTAGGGTACAGATGACATTGAGATGTTTAATAACTATATCGGATAATGACCATGCTGATACGAAATAAGGCCAATTTGTTTTTAAACTCTTCATATCGAATTATAGTGATGTGTGTGGGAGGTGTGTGGGGTGTGTGTGGGGGTGTGTGGGGTGTGGGTTTTTTGGTTTTTGTTTTGTTCTGTATTTCGTATATTCAGTTTAAAATGGCCCATATCATGATATTGTTGACATGAAAAATAGAGGTCACACTCACAGATGTTTTAGAATGCAAATGGCCGATGTAAAGTGCCTTACTGTATTCATTGAACTTTTTCAAACGCCAGAAGGGAATTTTGCCCTGGGGATGAAACAAAATATAGAAGAGAACGGATATAAATGTAGCATGTTGAGTTGGTCAAGTGGTCTGCCGCATTCAAGTTAACGGAAAATGTCTTGTGACAAGGTAAGGGCGAAGTGCGACGGACAGACTCGGCAAAATGTTTCATTACACTCTAGAGAATGTGTCGCTGATGGCAAATCACAGGATTAATCAATGTTGGTAAACTGACAGAGAAAATGGAATAGATGAGAAATATACATTCATGACATTTGACAAACTTTATTGCTATGATCGTTTGGGTAAGTTTGAATAGAAATAATAATATGAATATACTTCTTTAGTTACCGAGGCTGTGATTAGTCAAGAGTCGTCACATGACCATGTACATGTATGAACACCGTCCATACATGATTGCCAATAAACGATATAACGATCTTTTCTAAACGGCGACTTGAACAATGTAAATAAATATGATACCAAATTTTTATCATTTTACGTCATTTAAAAAGTAAAACGTGAGTTGTGGGTATGTGTTAACGTTTTTTATGCTTGAACGACTGATTTTACCCTCGGGCTCGCCAGTGGGGATCGCAAACCGGTGCACCAGCGGTCAAATCAAGCGTTCATGCATGAACATATTTTGCAAACCCTAACTTGAGCTTTTACTTGCTGTAATAAGACAAGCTATTAACTTATGAGAATGTCCGAATTTCACTATGTCAAAGTGATTATTTCGACAGTTTCAGTCTTGTGTTTCTTTATTTGATTTAAATCGGGCATATCTTTAAACGACAAAGTTTGAGCACTTTGTCCGATTTCTAAAAGTTTATACTTCCGTTACCCCACTTTTAAAACCAGAAATTGTGTGCACGCATGAAATTCCACATGTCTTAAGTGGATGGGGAATGGCGAATTATCATTTAGAAATTACCTTAAACCTCTGCGTAAATTATAACCCTTAAAAACTCAAACATGACTACCGTAGAGCTATCGCACAGAGCAACACGCTAGAAACTGATATTTTGTAAGCAGTAGCCTTGCCTTCAACTATTTTCCTTTAAAAATCCTAGTCGATACAGCTTAAAGAAACTGACTGCTTAAAGCATTTATTTCGTATCAACTTCACATTAACTCTACTTACTATTATTAGAATAAGACGTGTTTAATAGGGTGCAGATAACATTGAGACGATCTAGGAAATAAAACTGATTCATTCATTTATTTTTGAATAATTTAATATTTAATTTGGTTGTTGAAATATTTTGTGTATATTCAATTTAAAATGACCCATATTATGTAACGGATTGTTGTAATGAAAATTAAGGCGAGTATACAGATGTTGTCGAATGCAAATGGGAAGTGCAAAGTAACTTATTACATTTATTGAACTTTGCCAGACGCTAGAAGGAAAAATACCCATGGGATGAAACAAATAAAACGGGTGAATATGTAGCATGTTTAGTCGGTCAAGTGGTCTGCCACATTCCAGTCAACGGAAACTATGTCTCGTGGTACAGTAAAGGCAAGGTCCGATAGTCATGATAAAGTCAAGGTTCCATTTTTGAAGAGAATGATGTGCTTCTAGAGGGATATATTGGATGTAAGTATATAGATGAAACTGACAAATTATGGGATACTCATTTGATCAAGAAAAAATGGATTAGGAGGAAGATAGTTTATTAATGCAAACATTGCTGCTGCGATTTTTTGGTGATTTATGGGGTAAGTTTTAAAACAGCTATTCACATTCAACAAGAATTAGTGCTTCAGTTCATACGATTTTTAAGGTGCTGTGATACTTTAGTACCGTATATGTGATACCGTATACGGTACATTCAAAAGTAATATTGATATGGTGGTATTTTTTGCTGAATTCATAAGAAGAAATCAAGTGTGCCAATAATACAATATTTTTCAGCTTATTTCATATATTCTTCCCTGACATTACTTGTTTCTTTCTTGACGTCAAATTTTACATTTGCTTCATTTACATATAAGTTCACAATTTGGTATGATTTTTTACATGATAGATTGTGAATTTGTAAAATCTTGTTGCAAAAGTAATTTAAAGGCACTAGCCTAGATTCTTCCCGCTAATTTTTACCGACATAATTTTACATGAATCGATATTATGATTATAGTAATATAAACTACCAGTAGTTTTCCAAAATTTAGTGGAATATTCGAGAAAATTGCAATTCTTTGCAACAACTTTGTTGTAAAAATAGTGTTTCTTCTACTTTCAAATTTTATAAATATGTATTTCTACACCTGTGATGGGTATACAAATTATTTTTTATGAAATTGTTCCTCTTTTAATATGTATTAAATTATCTCTATGAGCTTTGTTTGATCTTTTATCTAGCAAATTCCATCTGCGGTTCAAATTTAGGATTTAAAAAACGCTGGATACTCCACCACCATTACAGAATTATAATTGTAAATTAATTCTCCCTCAATTTCAGCCATTTCAGTGTAGATTTTTTTGCTTCTAAAGTGGCGGAATCTAGGCTAGTGCCTTTAATGCAATACTTGTTGCTTTAGAAGTAGATTATTTATCTAAAATTAAGCCCTATGAGGAGATATTTTTAACATTTTTTGTTTGTTTGTTTGTTTGTTTTTTATTATTTTTTTATTGACACATTTCGATTAGTTTTGCGATTTTAAAAACATTTACGCTTCAAAGTTCAATAAATGCAATAAGACACTTTGCACTAAACATTTACATTCTGTGAGTATGCTCATCATTTTTTTTTTCATTTCGGCAATCTGATATTGTCATTTAATTTGAACATGCTATAGGCTGTATAAAATATTTCACCGACCAAATTTAATATGGGGTGTTTCTTCAAAATACAAATAAATCAATTAATTTGCTTTCAGTGTCAGATATGGTTTACTAAGAATAGGATATAAACAAGAATTTCTAAATGAACTCACTGTCATCTAAATGCTACTAAAACCTGTCTCAGCCTTACTTGTAATAAAGTTCACTATGAAGTTGATACGAAATACTTGTTTAAAGTAGCCTCGTTTTGCTGCATCGACTAAGAGTACTTAAAAGAAAATATATAGTTAAAGGAAATCATAATATATATATAAAACAAGCCAGATGATGCTAAAAATGTATATTAATGCCTAACGGATGATTCCCTTGTGATTTTAAATTATGTCCAATCACAACATCTTTGATACCAATTATTCCTTATTTATTCATTGACGTAGCACTCACACCTCTTGTCGGATTTTCAAGATTTCCAATACTTTGAAAGAGCAATATTCGCAAGACACATCATTTCTGATTTATGTATGATCATTTATGTATGATGTTGTATATTTCGTTTCGATTTTTTTAATTATTTTTGCTTCATGCAAGGTTAGTTTAAGAGGTTATAAAGGTTTGATAGTCCATTCAAATCAAATTTTTAGGAATTACACTTTTGATACATTGGCACTCATCTATTGTGTGATGGTGCATCCAACATAAAACAAAATAATATTAAGAACATAAAGAATAGAATGTCTTATCACTTTATTACTTGGGGTTTACATCATCTGGTTGTCAAAACAAATTATAAATCTGAATCAATATCGTCTCAGATGTTTTTGAATGTAAAGTTTCTTATTGCATTCATTGAACTTTGCTAAACGCCTAGAAGGAAATATCCCCAGGGGATGAAACAAATATAGAAGAAAACGGGTGAATATGTAGCATGTTGAGTCGGTCAAGTGGTCTGCCACATTCCAGTCAACGGAAACTATGTCTCGTGGTACAGTAAAGGCAAGGTTCGATAGTCATGATAGTCAAGGCAAAATGTTCCATTTTTTCATTGAAGAGAATGATGTGCTTCTAGAGGGATATATTGGATTAATCCATGTTAGTAGATGAAAAGTACTATGAAACTGACAAATTATGGGATGCCATCATTTTATCAAGAAAAATGGATTAGGAAGAATATAGCTTTAGCAACATTCCTGCTGTGATTTTTTGGTGATTTATGTGGTAAGTTTTAAATCAGCTATTCACATTCATCAAGATTAGTGCTTCAATTCATACAATTATTAAGGGTACGAGGAATCCCTATGCTCAGGAAAATGTGAAT
>JXSR01S069036.1:93201-115890 GCA_000969725.1 Ophiothrix spiculata
TAAGCTTGAACCGATGGCTCCATTTCCTATACGATAGCCGATGTTTTATATCTGTCAACTTGCCGATACGATATCCGATACGGATGTTTTAGTGTATTGGTTGTCGCCAGGAAATTTTGAGTGCCGGTCGGGGAGTCTGAGGGGGGATGTTCCCCCCTCATTTTTGTAAAATTTTGAAAATTTGACCCAGCTTTGCTAAGCTATGGTGCTATGCTTTACTTTGCTATGATACGCTACTGTTTGCTAAGCTATGCTTTGCTATGCTATGCTATGCTACTATTTGCTAAGCTATGTTATGCTATGCTACTGTTTGCTAAGCTATGCTATGCTATGCTATGCTATGCTATGCTATGCTAGTAATGCTCCATTTGCTATGTTATGCTATGCTACTATTTGCTAAGCTATGCTTTGCTATGTTATGCTACTGTTTGATAAGCTATGCTATGCTATGCTATGCTACGCTATGCTACGCTACGCTTTGCTATGCTACGCTACTGTTTGCTAAGCTATGCTTTGCTATGCTATGCTACTATTTGCTAAGCTATGCTTTGCTATGTTATGCTATGCTTCTGTTTGCTAAGCTATGCTATGCTATGCTACGCTTTGCTATGCTATGATATGCTATGCTACTTTTTGCTAAGCTATGCTATGCTATGCTATGCTATGTTATACTATAATTTGCTTTGCTATGCTTTGTTATGTCATGTCAAGTCATGTTACGTTATGTTATGTTTATGCTATGCAATGTTTATGCTATGCTATGCTATGTTATACTATAATTTGCTTTGCTATGCTTTGTTATGTCATGTCAAGTCATGTTACGTTATGTTATGTTTATGCTATGCAATGTTTATGCTATGCTATGCTATGCTATGCTATGCTATGCTATGCTATTCTATGCTATGCTATGCTATGCTACACTATGGAGCTCATGTGGTCTAGTGGAACAGAGCAGGACTCCGAATCAGTAGGTCGTGAGTTCGAGCCCCGCTACGGCCAACGGGTTATGTCCTTGGGCAAGACATTTAATCTTAATTGCTTCGTCGACCCAAACGTTATCATGGGTAGTATACCGGTAGTTACTAGGAGTATACTCAATAGGCGCCGTGATTGTAAGGCAGGCGCGTAAGTTGGTAATATTCTATTGGTAACGGAATAAATGTAAAGCGCTTTGATCAATTCTGGAAAAGCGCTATATATGCACCGACATTTATTATTTTATTGATTTATTTAGTCAATGTCCTTGACAAGGAATTGAACCAATGACCCCAAACCAATAAACTTACATCTGCCATCATCTTCCAAGAAGAGTTCTCCATAGAATTGCCAGTAGGGAATAGCCACACTGTTAAAAATGAAATCGGAATGATCCAATAGAGCACCACGTACAATGCCATAACTGAGCATGAACACAAATGCTATCAACCCAAATGATGCAGCATCCTTGCCCTGTAAAATATCAAAGAAACAGTGATCATCTTTGGAAAAAAATATACTCCTTTTTTGTAGCACCAATTCAGCAAAAAATCCATATTAAAATATTCTTAATGCAACTTATTCTGAACAAATATTCCACGAAAATTAAGTAATTCTTGAAAACATGTAAATAATTCTTTCTCAACAACCTTTTCATTTAAATAAGAGAGAGAAATACTTATAGTTGTTGGATTTAATTCGTGAACGCGTGTCTGTGACAAATACGCAGTTGTGTCTCACGCGAGCGTTCATTTTCAAGGTTTTGTTTGTTCGCGTCTACGCACAAGACTCAAGTACGCTTTCACGAATTAAATCCAACAACTATATATACATACATGATGTCTATTATTGGAATCAATCATTAAATTTCCTACAAATCAAATCTGCAGGGTGCGTAGGATGAGAGCGTGTGTGACTACGCATCCGTAATGAAAATGCGTGGCGCATATCTTGATTGGTTGCTTGTCGCGGCGATTGCGTGAAAAGAAAAGTATTTTGTACTGCGTGAGGTGAGACGCTTATTTACTGTATGCAATTGTTGCGTTCAAAACTTCCTGATTTGTAGGAAATTTAATGACTTTAATAATAGTGCACTTACTTTAAAAAGGCCTATGATATAGGATGATAATCCTTTTACAAGTCTTTTTAGGACATCCAATTTTTTAAAAAAAGGACCGAAAAAAGAACACAATACGAATATCATTAGTAGTGATATTACTTTATCGGAATGATCAGTGAGTATACTATGAATAGATTCAAACCAGTCACCTTGAATTGTTCTTTTCATAGTATTCACTGATACACCAATTAATAGACAATCACCACTAATGGTAGTGGTGCCTGAGGTAGTGCCTCCTGCTAGACTTGACACAAGCTGCACCAGTTTATCTGTAACTCCTAGCCTCTTTAAAGAAAAAGGGATCCTACTGCAAATTATAAATTACTGTAAAACAGAATGGAAACCTATCCCTCAAGTAAGAACTTGGGGGTTTACATAAAACATATGCAGAGCTTCATAAGCAGCCACAGGTTAATAACCAGTAGCCTACTTGGCAAGAATTAACAGCAGATTAGGCAATATAAAAAATATTTATGTTTCTGGTCCCTGCCAGCATCATTTTATGGTGCCGCATAGATTTTTTTTATTATTTTTATTTTCAAAAAATACGAACAAAAAGCACAAAAAGTTGCGAGTTTTCAGAATTTTGTGTAAAATTAATAAAACTATGTATATATATATATATTTTTTTTTTCAATAAATGTCTTAATCATGCACAGTATCATTCTGTAAAGAGTGAAGGTATTGTTGTGGCTTGCTGGAAATCTCAAATGACAGCCATCTATCTGGGAAATAAAAAAATAAAAAAAAATGCTCCTCATCTTCTGTTTTTTCAAAAATCTGGACGAGAAACATGATTTTTTTTTACTTGGCCTTAATGTTATCAGGGTTGTTACTAAATCAGTTGGTGCTGATCAACTGAAAACCAACAAACCAACCAGTACTCATGGAAATTTAGCTTTTCTCGCTGGCACTGGAATGCCAAACTGAACTTTCTGATCTTCAAAATTGTTACTAATCAATTTTTTTTTTTTTTTTTGCTTGTCATTTTAGTTAGCTGACACTTGAATTCGGCTGATAACAACCCTGTATGTTACTAAAAAGTACACAATCCAAAATTCACAGGTTAGTAAAGTAAGTTCATGCAAATTGGACCAATTTTGATAAAGTTCAAAAGGTTATTTGCAACAAAATCACAAGATGAGGCCAAAAATAATAAAGAAAAGGCATCTTTCTCACACATTTTCAGAAACCTGTTGCGCCAGTTTATACCATGTGTATCAAAAAAAAATTGTGCACGGATTAAAACTGATTTTCACCTTGATAAAAGCACCAAATCATAAGCTTTCAAATGCAGCAAAAATTATGGAAATTGGATGAAAAATAAAAAAGATATGACCAATTTTGTAAGTACGTCTCTTTTTCTTCTATTCCAATGGGATTTACACCGTTAAGCAAGATATTACATATCACAATTACGGGTTATGGCATTATGATAAAAGCTAAAAGTACTCACAAAATTGGTCATATCTTTTTTATTTTTCATCCGATTTCTATAATTTTTTCTGCATTTGAAAGCTTATTTAATCTGCTGTACTACAATAACAAGAAAATTATGATTTGGTGCTTTTATCAAGGTCAAAATCAGTATTAATCCGTGCACAATTTTTTTTTGATACACATGGTATTGCTCCTGTGTCAATTGCGCGCCATACAGAACACTAAAGGTTAGACTTACTTCAGTTACCATAAAAATGACAAGAAAACTTAAGATTGACCAGAACCAATAATCCACTTACCATTTTGAAGATCATATTGACATACGGACCCAAGACCTCTGACACACTAAAAATATCCAGCAACCTGATATACCAGACCATAATAGACAAGCAATAGAAAATTCTAGCACTGACGAATATCGTGCTATCCATGGGCTCCTCTCTATCAGTAACTTCAATAACGACTCTCAGGAAAAACCCACACCAGAATAAGACTATGCCTGTGATATCGACCCGATTCCAGAAATCACTGGCCCATAGCTTGATCTTAACTGTGATGGGGATGTCATACAGTGCAAAGCTATCTGGGAATATGATCTGTGGGGATATAAAAGGTAAAAATATTACAACCAAACAATTAAATCCAATTCAAACAGTACTATGGCTACATGGTTGCACTGCTCTGAGGGTTTTTACATTAACGTCTGTTGATAAAATGCCACCTGTGCCGTACGCAACACCCTGCATTTCACAAACACACAGCAGAATGTGATTGGTTGTTATCATGATCAACAAACCCAGTTCTTGTCACTGAGGAACACTGATCAGTCGTCACTGAGGAACACTGATCAGTCATCACAATCATCATACATGAACCTTGTCAGATGTTTTCTATGACGCATACGCACAGGCTGCGTATTTGCACACTTTTTGTCACGGTTTGCAGAGCATTGGTTTTTAAACTACAACCATCATAATTTGAGCAACAAGTTAACATATTTGAAAAGGAGATGCCAAACTGTGTGCACCATTGTGAAATGGTTTAACAATTTGTGAATATTTTGAGTTATCAGATCCTTGCCTACCACTATTCAGCATTATGATTAAATTGTGAAAAATTGAAAAATTGTAATAAAAAATTATTTGAGACATCAATTTATAGATTTTTTTATGCCTTAAAAAACAAAAATTTAATATGTGCATTTTAGATTAGATGTAGGCTCCATTTCTTTTTTTCCTTTGGAAGATTTATTTTACACATAACGTTTTGTACAAAATGGACTACCAACTTTTCATATTGAGGCTAGTTTGTCATTTTTATGTAATAACTTGACCTTATCACAAATACACTTTGACATCATATAAACAAATAAGGTACCTGTATGTTGTTAATAAACCAAGTTTGGATCCAATCGGACTTGTAACTTTTCGATTGAAGTTAACTTGAAATTTTCAGTCTATTTTGACCTTGGTATGTGACTTTCAACATCACCAACAACAAATAAAGGTTCCTATGTTGCATCTATAACATAAACCCTGTCTATTTTTCAAACCAGGGATGTGAAAACGACACAAGTTTAAGATCTCCAGTTTGAATTTATGGGAACATTTTATAGAATTTATTATGAATTTCCATTCTTTTACTCACCTGTCTTATTTCTTCCATAGAAAAAGATAAAAGAAAGATTGCAACTATCCACTCAACAAAAAACATAGCACCCCTGGAGAACACCACCATGTAAGTGAAGAGAGCCAAAAAGATGAGGTAGGAAACCTGAAAAAAATATTCAAACAATGTTGTAATTGAAAAGACATTAAGGTCTGTATGCACAAAACTGGGCTAAAGTTAGTCACGGACTAAGTGAAATTGATTCCTGGAAAAATAACATATCTTTTGGGGATATGTCATAATTAATGACCTTCTTAAAGATCTAGGGTGAATTTTTTCTTTAATTTGACCAGTTTGTCTGTTTTGAAACATTAGCATTTTTTTCAAAAAGAACAAAAAATGATTTAGTTCAGGACTAACTAAGTTAGTACCCGACTAAACCATTTTCCTGTTCTAAAAATAATTATAATGTTCTAAAACAAACAAATGAATCAAATAATGAAAGTTTCAGTTTAAATCTTTAAACAAAAACATAAATCATAACTAGATTTCTCCAAAAAAAAATTCATAATTTTAAATTCCACTTAGTCTGGGACTAACTTTAGTTCTGTTTTGTGCATACGGACCTTACAGTGTTTCTACTGGTCGCCAAGCAAACTGTTTTACCATCAACCTCATTTTGTGATCTGTAAATCGACCTGTTTCTATTACAATGAAAATGCATCTACAGCTAATTCGAAACAACATTAACTGTAAGATGGTAGGTGTTGGAAGAAGATGTAGCACCATTAAACTGACTAGTTTACTAAACCTTAACTCGTATTTTGTCACCACCAATCACCAATCAACCAAACCTTAGCAGAAACTAAGGTTTCTGTTGACATGCCTTATGTCGATATTTTTGTTGACATAAAGCATATCTCTCATATCAACATGAAATTTCATTTGTCAATAAACCTGGGCTAGTAAAATTCCATAAAAACTTGATATATTAGGCATTAATTCAAACAGAAATGCAATAATATTACTCACAAAAAAACATGCTGAAAAGTTCAAATCATTGTTTCCTTTTTCACCTACTTTTCGCACAAATAAGTTTGTCATTTATACCCGTTTCTAAAGCTGTTACAGTCGTTCACAACAACAAATTAGTTACAAAATAAAATATCAATTTTAAATCATCCATTGTTGTACACAAAAAGAACTGGAGGCACAATACTACATTATATGCAAGTCTACGTCTAAAACAGGACATTAAGCGTATGCAAACAAGTTTGTTTTTTCAGGCAATTATCAACTTTATGTCGACTCATATGTCGATATGGCCAAAAAATTATTGCGACATGTTGACAAGAAAAATAACCTCGACAATACCCTTAGTAGAAACACGCTGATTTAATATTTAGAAACATTTCTATAGTTTTGGACTTTAGTATATCCCATCAATCTCACTCTTCAACATAGTGTGATGCTATGCTCTGTAAAGCAATTCAAATAATTCAGTGCATCGTTCAAAGCATAAGCACAAGACTTAACCAGTTGACTGCTGCCCTCTATTCCACAACCGCAATGGTATACGCTAGCAGTAATAAGTATGTTGAACTTATTCCTGCAGCATATTATTGGATTGGAATTTGAACAGACTTGAAACCAAGTTCAAATGGTCACCCAAT
Organism: Ophiothrix spiculata; assembly: GCA_000969725.1. NCBI lineage: Eukaryota > Metazoa > Echinodermata > Ophiuroidea > Amphilepidida > Ophiotrichidae > Ophiothrix > Ophiothrix spiculata. The sequence goes on from JXSR01S069036.1 coordinate 100,018, forward strand.
AAATTATTTTCCATATGTGTATACTTGGTGCCAAAACAAATACCCATCTACTGTGTTGAAGAGTTTTTATGTGGCTACAACTGTTGGTTGTGTGTCCTATATATAACACGCTAGCGTGGAATGGTTTTTAGTTGGAGTTCTATATATAGGACGCTAGCAGCCAACTGGTTAACACTGATCATTAAAATTGCAAAAATTATGGATGCACTAAAAAGGTCTAAAAAAGAAAACATTGTTGCATTTTCAAATAGGCCAGTGGGTCGATTTTCCTTTGACCATTTCCCTACTACCACACAGTACTGTATAAGTGGTATTTTTCGCGCTACATTTTAAAATGAGATTTGCGCGAAAATAAATGTACCGCGAAAATTAATGTGGACTTGTTGCAAATGGATTTATATACTCGGACAATGTTCATAATGCGCGAAAAGAAAAACGCGCGAAATGGTCCAAAATTGCCTGAGCGCGAAAATTACAGAGCGCGGAAATATTGGCGTTTACAGTATTACATTCTCTGCCTTCTTATTTGCAGAGGGCAATGCAACAAATTTTCTAGGCCTTACGGCTATCTCACACAGAAATGTCAATTTAACATTACGATATGAAATATCAAGTGGCAAAGATCATACCTTGCTGAAAATAAGAAATTTGAAGACTGACATAATTTTGAAGACTGAAATGGTCTAAAATTACCTGTGCACAAAAATGACTCAGCACAAAAAAATTGACATTTACAGCATCATGAAAGTTTATAATGCTAACTTTCTCAATCAAAAGAAAAATTGCATGGATGCCATTAAGGTAAACGTAAATGTAAAACAGACTCTATTTTTATTCATTAAATTTCTCATGGATAATAACGGATTTCAAATCATGCAAAATGATAGACGACAAATATTTACCTTTCTTTGGGGGGGGGCCCTTATCTGACAGGACAAACACAATTTTTACAAGAGAGACTTCGACAATACTTACTGTATCAACCCAAAATTTCACCACAGGAGCTTGCATATATTCTCTAGCTTTGGCAAACCTAGACTGTGGTGCTTCATAGAACTCAAGCTCCCACAACGGATGGTGTAACTGATCTTCTAAGATGCCAGCTTCTGATCCACTCTCATCATCAACATCCTTTGGGGAAAAAAAAGCACATACACAATCAATGCAGTCAATGTCAAATAATTTCCTAATCAAACAAACAACATTATGAAGCTTATTATCTTGAATGTCAAATGCGAGAATGAATCAGGTTTCCTATTTGCATTTTTTCTTCATCACTTACAAATCTTGACAAAATCGCTTTATGTCTATCCATGATATTCTTTCACACACAAAAAACCCCTCTGCCGGTTAAGATTATAACACATATTGGAAGCTTTGGTGAAAGACTAGCAGCAGTACACAATTAGATCTGTTTTTACAGAAGAGTATTTAGGAGACTTAAAGGAAAACAGTTTAATAATTTGATAGCAGTAGAGGGACTTCCATCAGACATCATCCTAAAAGATTGGCAATACAGTCTATAGTGTTACAAAATTACGGAATTGCCCAATTTTTGCCAGGTTTTACCGGTGACCTTCTGCAGCATGGTCTGTATTATTTCAATTCGTAGTGAAGTAGTCCCTTAAATAAACTTGAAACACTTTGCTACAGGTGGAGTCTGCTATTGAACTTCAGCATATTTTGAGTTTCAAAATTATCTTTATAACCTTTTTTGAGTATCAGCAATTTTGACTGTTGTTTTGCAAAATAATGTTTCAACCTATCGGAAAAGTAGTCCATTATTGGTTTCTGACCCCTCCTTTATTTCTTGGGACAAATATCTGACCTACCCTGTCATCTAGTATTAAGTCAGCATCCTGGATTTCTGCATCCTCTTCTCCTGTCATCAAGAAATGGTGTAGCAACATCTGGTGTCCCCCCAGGGCAAATATTGACCTACCATGTCATCTAGTATTAAGTCAGCACCCTGGATTTCTGCATCCTCTTCTCCTGTTATCAGGAAATGGTGTAGCAATATCTGGTGTCCCCCCCCCCTAACCCCAGGGCAAATATCTGACCTACCCCGTCATCTAGTATCAAGTCGGCATCCTGGATTTCTGCATCCTCTTCTCCTGTCATCAGGAAATGGTGTAGCAATATCTGGTGTCCCCCCCCCCAGGGCAAATATTGACCTACCATGTCATCTAGTATTAAGTCTGAATCCTGGATTTCAGCGTCCTCTTCTCCTGTCATCAGGAAATGGTGCAGCAATATCTGGTGCCCCCCTACCCCCAGGGCAAATATTGACCTACCATGTCATCTAGTATTAAGTCTGAATCCTGGATTTCAGCGTCTTCTTCTCCTGTCATCAGGAAATGGTGTAGCAATATCTGGTGTTCCTGGGTAGAAATAAGCAAACAAAAGGCTAAACAAGAATTCCTTGCACAGTGTGAACAGAAATTCAGAGTGCAAGGCCCTATAGTTTGTAAATGCAATTCCCATCCTGTATTTTCATTTACATTGTCCAATAATTTATTGTTTGGCCTATAAGACATATAGTGTTGCTTTGGTTGACACAAGATGTCCGGCATTCCTGTTTGGCAGGATTTTTGCTCCACAGTTGTTTGTGATTTGTTTGTGTATATGATGCAAATTATGAAAATTTCTCCAGATTTATTCAATCTTTTTTTTTTTGTCTGATGCGGCTTTGGTCTCTTTGGATAATGGAATAAATCAATCTGGAGGAATTTGTACCATGGTTCTTCAAATGGACTCAACCATGATAGTTCTTATTGATATGCAGTCATAAAACTATGTATTCTTAAAGGTAAATATATCACAGAATATTGCAAACTATAATAGAGCTACAACATGTGGACTATTGTGCTTACTGCTGTTTCTATGTAAGAAAAAAAGAAGAAACAACTAGAAGCGTTGTGCCCTTCAAAAGGGCACAAGGGAAGTTACGTGGTTGGGTTCTTGAGATTTTTTTTAGGTAAAGTGGAGACAAGAACCTCTTTGTGACCTCAGACAAATTTTTAAAAATGTTTTCATACAGTTTGAAATTTGGTTTATAATCAATTTATGGCAATTAGAATAATTCAAGGAAAGGTCTATTGTCACTTTTGAAAGCTGGTCCAAGACAAACAATTTGACAACGTAACCTTTAAAATCAGACAAAGTTGAAAATTCGACCCCTCTTTTGACCTTTGAGCCCCAAGGAAGGGTCGGACGATAGGGTCACCGTTGAGACTTTTGAACTAATCCTTGTCACATGACCAACATTCTGGCCAAGTTTGGTCATGATCCAATACAGCGTTTTAGAGTTGAAACCATTCCCAGAAAGAAAGAAGAAGAAACGGCAAGAAACAAATAAGTAACGTGGTAACCATGTAACTAAAAAAAATCTGAAATGAACTTCACTTAATCTACTACATAACTTACAGACATGGTACATAGAACTGTGATATGGTGGTGCTTAATGCTTTTATACTTTGTTCAACACTTACCAGACGAGCCTATTTACATCGTGGGGTGCATTGGACAAAGTAACACAATTTTACTTGCAGATGATTTATGGTTGATATGTTAGATATTCAACTACCAAATATTGTGAAAATTTTAATTTAAACTTTCAGAAAAGTTGAAACTTTTGTTTATCATTAAACGCATGTTTTGATGTTATATGTCAAGAAAAATGCAAGTTTTGTTTTGTGAAATATTCCAATTTGCATTAGAATTACAAATTAATCATTTGAAAGAAAATTCAATTTTACATTCGATTGGCTCATAAAGTCATTTTTAAATTGACTTGTTCTTGCTAACGGGATACGAGAATCTAAATATTTTGATGAAAATATTACAATGAAGATCATATTCCTCTACCTTAATGAGCACACCAATTCACTCTCCCCCCTCCACCTCTACCATCAACACTACATCTAAGCCTCCTTTAAGGTTAGATACCTGTCTCATCACTGATGTAGCATTTCAATCACATAATTTAGTTCATATCCTTCTACCTTGACGACCCCGTTTCCACCTAACCACCATCCCCACCACCACCACCACCACTACCAAGACTTGGCCCCCACCACCACTACCAAGACTTGGTCCCCTCACAGTTTAGATACCTGTCTGATCCTTGGCATAGCCATTTCAATCATATCCTCTGGGTCATATCCCTCTATCTTAATGAGCCCCCACTCCCTCTTTTCCCCAATTACTCAGCGCCCATTAAGCACCAAGCACTTTATTTAGATATCTGTCTGATCCCTGATGTAGCCATTTCAATCATATCCTCTGGGTCATATCCCTCTATCTTAATGAGCCCCCTCTCCCTCTTCTCCCCAAATTACCCAGCCCCATTAAGCACCAAGCCCTTCATTTAGATACCTGTCTGATCCCTGATGTAGCCATTTCAATCATGTCCTCCGGGTCATATCCCTCTATCTTATCCATACTCTTGGTATTGGTGATTTTCTCTTTCTCTTCAACTTCCGATAACATCTGCTGTTGCAAACGCTAAATGTGTTTATAAAGATATGATAAACAATCCAGTTTTAGACGCACAAATTATTCAAAAGCCATTTTGACTGATTTTCATACACTCCGCTCACTCCGCACCAAGTGGAATGAAAACATGCTGTGTTCCAGACTGCATGAAGGGTGTTTGGTGTATGACAATATTTTCTTTGTGAGATGATTTCGAGTAAAACTAAAGTGGGGCTTCTACATGAGATATTTCATTAACTAATATACTATTTGAATTGATAAAATGCAATATAATGCGAATTTCCTCACTACACAACTACGAAAAGTGGATTAAAACCCTTTTGGAAATAAACTCTTCATTAAAAAATAAATACAAAGACAATTTGGTGCATGTGAGTAATCTTTTGGGTAAGGTGTATTGGTTTAGGGAAATAGTGAGGTTGAGTCTGACCCGTGGATAAATGTCTATATAGTGACATAGATATAGAGGGGAGATACCACTTTGTATACCGGTCCGTGTAATGGAATTGTCAACCATGGGCACAAATTGTTTTGGTATAATCGGTTCCCACCAAAATCAATGGCAAGCGCCAACATTTGGATGCGCATAAAGACAAAACTTGCAAATAATGCATTATGTAAATGATACGCATATGTGTATGCAAAGCGTACATGCATGTTAGGCGCTGGAGTACAATTAGGCCACAACTTTGTGCGGCCGGTCGCAACCTGGCCACAGCCTTGAATATCCGTGATGGCGACCATAGGCTTTATAATGCACCTCTAAATAATTTCAAAACATATAATGAATATTATACAATAATATTGAGGTAACCAATCAAGTCTACTCTTGCCATTTTGGACAAAATATGGCTGTGGCCAGGTTGTGGCCGGCCGCACAAAGTTGTGGTCTGATTGTACTCCAACGCCTTATCAGTATCCATGCATTACAATAAGATGTGATGCAAAAACATGAATACCCCATATTTACCATCCATGCAATTATATAAATAGCAGCAACTCTGGTATCTCGCCTGTATATCTATAACTGACTCTCATGGGGATCATTCACAGAGAACCTGAAACAAGTATGAAACATTCTAGTTTCACATACTTTTGCACCCTGTAGTGAGTGTTGAGGAGCATGCAAGGTGTGACTCTGCTTAGTGAAGAGATGAACACATTTCCCAGAAGAGAACAAATGTGATAATATAAAAGAGAGGCATTCAGTAGGCTGTACAAAAACAGAGACCCCTGATGCCCATGATATACTTTCAAGACGCAGCTAGCGTCTGGTTTGATTTTATACGCTATGAAGACTATAATCAGACACTAACTTGTTAAAATATTTTCAACTTTAGCATCTTCGTTAGTGTCTAGTCACACGATAGCTACGTCTTGTAAGTATATCATGGGCATAAGTTCATACGCACAAAACAGACTAAGGTTAAAGGTGTAGGTTCGTATCTTAGCATGTGTATAATTTACTTTTAGCTGATTGACCTTGACCTCTGAAATGCATATTGTAAAATTTTAACTTTTCTCTTGAGAGACAAAAGAAAGCATGCAACCTTGGGGATGAGGCTGTTATGAAAATACAAAAGAAATAGAAAATAGGTATACCAATAATTTTAAATTTTATGCTATATCTCTGAAAGTATAAGGAATTTGGAGGTGAAGTTTTGGATTTAGAATCAGAAAAATATGGGCTTGGATATGGTATCAAAAAATATACTACTCAGGGGGATGAGAATGTGATTGGAACCTACACCTTTAAGACTGGGTTTCAAGTTGGACTTGCTTTTATGACATATTTTTTCTTCATAAAATTGTCATTGCTATCATTTTGTCATTGTGACAGCTATCTAATTGTAAATATTAAAATACAGAAATTACATCTCACAAAATTATTGAACTGTCTGATGACAGAAAATGCACGTTACTGTGATACAAAGTTTTATTTACCAGTCTAACTTTAATCCTGGTCTAACTTTTAAACCTGTTTAACTTTGAACTCTGTCTAACTTTTGAAAGTCTTTTGTGCATGTGGACTCTAGTACAGTGTTCAGTCACTTACTTTACAAAATACTTGCAAAGCAAAGAAAGATGGGTGATGAATCTGGCAAAATGAGAACCTGCTGCAAGTGCTATAAAATCTCACATATGTGCTAAAGTCATCTGAAATAAACCTTTTCATACTGAGCGGGACCAAATCGCAGCGTGTGTGAACAACAAACCAATCCCATCAATCATCAAGTCACGCAGCAACAGAACTGTCAAATCATGCAAGCTCATGAGTATCGCGTGAGTTGTGTATGAACTTAAACCCCGGTGTACACAATGCCTAAAAGTGAAAAGGTTTTCTTCACGCGACTATAATCAATTTTGAGAGATCACCTCTCAACCTTACCTTGGGATGTGCAACTTTGCTCAGCCTTCCATACCACTGATCATTTAGAAGCACTTGCAAAGCAGGATGCGCGATGAATCTTGTGAGCTCAAAACTAGCTGCCAGTGTGACACACGTGTGTTGATTCCATTTAGGATGTTCAGCCCTCAGCAGATGTCTTGTGTACTTTGTGTCTTCTTGGTAGCATTTGTCTAAAAGGTCCATGGCTAAATCTTCATAGCGTCTGAGAAACAGAAAACAACAAAACAGTTTGTTTCATTCTTTTCAGAATTTTAAACTAAAACGGTTATACACATTCCTTTGGACTTGAATACGTATCACAATTTAAAAAAAAATAGAAATGCAGCTTTAAGAATGAGCATGTTTACATCAGTAATAACCCACAGTACTGCGACATCACATGCATCCGGAAAGTGTTGTGTATATGTGTAAATTGCACATGCAATTCTGTTACACAAGGCTTTGAAGCTTCATGTCCGAAATTTAATTGAAACAACAAAGAGGACTATGTAAAGATGCCTTAATGATCGAATAATAAAAAAAACATTCCTGGTTCAGTTCATTCAGTTCACTGACTGCATCAGTATTATAGCTTTTCTCTACAACCTTGCCCATTTTTTGGCACATCCTGACTCCAATCAACGCCTTGGCAATTGGTATCTCCTCAAACACCTACTTGCTTTGTTTTCAGCTCATCAACGCCTTGGCAATAGATTCTCTCCTTCTCTGATATACCTACTTGCTTTGTTTATTCAACTCATTGACTGCATCAGTATTATAGCTTTTCTCTGCAACCTTGCCCATTTTTTGGCACATCCTGACTCCAATCAACGCCTTAGCAATAGATTCTCTTCTTCTCTGATATACCTACTTGCTTTGTTTATTCAGTTCATTGACTGCATCAGTATTATAGCTTTTCTCTGCAACTTTGCCCATCTTTTGGCACATCCTGACTCCAATCAACGCCTTGGCAATAGATTCTCTACTTCTCGTCCAAATCAGGTAGGCCATGTCAAATTTCTTAGTAAGCAGAGCCCAGAGGAATAGATGGTTGTAGGCCAGCTGACGCTTGTAGGATTCACTTTCTTGGACTTGGCCATCTTTCTTCCCCTGAAAAGGTTCGTGGAAAATCATTAATAAGAATGTATTCATACACTCTTGTGTCATATAGCCAATCAGAACGCAAAAATATAAAGTACGCGGAGTTGAATGAAAATTCATAATTCACTGCACTTGTCTCGTTCTGATTTGCATGGCGGGATTTTAGTGCATACCGATGTTATATTGATTTTGTCGTATGGTGATTTATTTAGTTTAGAGGAGTTTTGGCCTTAGATGGTCACATAAAGGCCTGGGCACCTAGCATGCCTTCTTTGCACAAAACACACAATATTATCTTTCTGTCATGTATGAATTAGATGAATAAATTTGTATTCCGTTATATTCCTAAATTTTGATACACTCAACCCCTACAGGCCATGTGAATTAGATGCATCAAAATTAATAGCACATGCATTGATTTGTCTCATTTCACTCCCGACATGAAAAGCGCATTAATTAACCTATAGTTATAACATGTTTTATTTTTTTAAATATCTTAATCGAACTGAATCAACTTAAAATTATAAGTTCCATGAGCAGCACATGTGATTTCATGTCATCCTTCAAAAGTCATAGTTCAGTATGGTATTTAGTTATTTAGCCCGCAAAGATCAAATGCGAAAATGTGTGCATTACTAAACTTTGATCAACACCAAATAGGCAGGCCTCTTCACATCGTGAAATGATACAGATAAGCGTGTGCGTAGCTGAACATAGCACTACTACAGGAGATGCAGCGTGTGTTGTATGTGTGACTCGCGCATCAGTATCTAAGGCGCGCTTGTAAGTTGGATTATTTTTATTTGCGGATGAAGAAAAACCTCATAATTCCCGCCTAGTGTTGATCAAAGTATATCAGTCTCCATTAATAGCACTCATTTTGTACATCTGAATGGATTCACTCAGAAGTAATAATAAAATAAAATTGGATTTTCTTTGTCATTGTCATCATTATTACAAATGTCATTCAGTTGTATTTAGAAAATACGATGTTGAAAATATAGCTAACGCATGGCGCATGGTCTGATTGCTTCAACTTTTTTCAAAGCTCTTTAATATTTTTTCCAAAACATTGTTAATATTTTTCTTATAATCCATGTGATATTTTACAGCTGAAATATGTTCCATTTTGGAGATATGTGTGAAAATGTTCTAATTATGGTAACCATAATTCATTTCACACAGTAACTTATAGGCAGCTGTGAAATACCAAGTTGTCCATAAAATCAAAACGGTTTGACCAATTCAGCTGAAATTTGAAACTTAAACCTCTTTAGTGGTTATATTTCATATGGCCTTGAAAACAAAATTTTGAAATAATGGACCATGCTCTTTTACCATAACCAAATTTACAAATACACCATCCTGTCTAATCTTTACTTACCGTACTACTAGGCTGTTTGGTATCATACGGTTTAAGGCCATGTCCAAGAAGACTTTTGACAACTTTACCAATATTTCTCATGGTTATCTCACCAACCTGTTCATACCAACAATAAATTAAATCACTACATATATTTGAAACAGATTCGGCAAAATTGTAAACCTAGAACTAATAATTTGTTCTTACAGGAGTCTCATGACTACATATTCATTAATTCTGGTATAAAATAGAATTTGCTTGCAGGTAAAATCGTCATGTAAATGCAAGAAAGTCGTATCTGCAATGGCTGCCCTAAGTTATATTTATCTTGCAACTTGTCACAAGAATGTGAAAAATTTCACTGTCTTATGTCAGTGTTTCTTGAAATAGTTCTTCAGGTGACACCTGAAGAACCATTTCAAGAACCACTGACCCAAAACTAGAGATTATACAGTGTGCAATCCAAATGGATGGCAGCTATTGCAGAAATATCTCTGAAACCCACAAAATATATAGCACACATGGCCTCATAACACACTTAGCGTCATAAGTTCCTACCCACGATTTCTACATGCCTGTATATTAATTAAATTGATGTTTTTCACATAGTTTTTGGCACACCAACAGAGTCTCATCAATTTGAAGTCGGAATGTATTAAATTCTCCAACCAGCGACACCGATTTGCAAAGAATGGATAACTTTTAAACAATTATTCTGAACTCAATTCTTGCTCATTCCTGAATGAAACACTCAGGGTAAAACAACAAACACCATGACTGCACATCGTATGTAACCGGGATCAATAACACTAGGATTCGCTCTACAGCGTGGGTAATTCATCGAGACGGCACATGGTAGCATTATTGACCCATTGGATACTGTATTAACACTTACCACTGGCCCTGTACTCATTTGTTCTAATAATGGTTCTCTGTGTGTAATTGAGCAATTTACAACAATTGAACAGAAATAAACATAAGTAGGCTGATTGCATCTTTTTTTCCAAATTATTTTACAAAATTTTGTCAAATTATAAGGATAAATGAATGTTTTGTATTAGATTGGTTAAAATCGGTGGAAGCTGATAATATTTTCACTTCATGAAAATATTCACGGATGCAATAGTACAAATATATTCACCTCATAATAATATTTGTACTATTGTGCTCATAAATATTCATTACTTTGAATACTGTATAATAGGTGTGTTACTCCATCTGCTTCAAATTTATATCCGCAGAGCAGAGTAAAGCCACAAAGTGATTTCCATTGTAAAAAATATGCTTAATGTATCATATTTAAGAATTTGTTTATTTATGAAGATGTATGTTCTCAATCATCCAGTAGAAGTAAATAAGTGAAGTAAATAAATCTATAACTGGAACTTACTTTGCAACTGTGCGACGTTGCGACCATTACCAATGGTCTTCAACAGGCATCTGATTCTTGAAATTGGTCACGTGACAATACCACAAGTGAGGAATCAAGGAAGCCATATGGGAGAGAATTGAGACCCCGACCCTCAATAAGAAAGGAGGCCTACGCTACAGCCTATCTCACGTGTGGGACCGAGCACTTCGTGACGTCACTAGCCGTCTGTCACGTGACCAATTCCAAGAATCAGATGCCTGTTGAAGACCATTGGTAATGGTCGCAATGTTGCAAAAGTTGCAAAGTAAGTTCCAGTTATAGATTTATCTACTTCACTTAATTTGTTTATTTATTTAGAATTGTTTTGATTTGAACCTTGATTGTTATCAATTACTTTGATAAAGTCTGATAGTTACCTTTGATGGCGCAACATGATAAGACCGAAATATAGCAGACAAAGTTGGAGAAGCACGATCCTCCTGAAATGAATCCAATATTAATAGCACATTAAATACAACTCGCGAGACTCTAATTAGAATGGCTGGCCAAAACTGATCTTAAAGGTGGTTTCAGACTAGCTGTCGCTGCGGCACACGACAAAACATTTGCAATTTTGAGTTGTCATACTGTAGCACGACACATTTGCATATTTCCACAATGGTCTATAAGAAGAAATTTATTTATTTAATGTATTTATTTAAACTCAAAATATCATGTCCTTGCGACCATTACGACAGGGTAATCGATATATCGGCTTGTCGTACGGCAAGGAAATGCGACAAGGTCGAGTTTACGCACTTTAAATGTTTAACATCACGCTGGTCGTACGACCACACGACAGGCAAGTCTAAAACCAGCCTAAGAGTCCTTGGGTGTATTTCACTGTAGTTGTTGGATTCAATTCTTGAACATGTGTCTGTAGCAAATACGCAGTTGTCTCTGACGTGAGCGTACATTTTCAAGACTCTTGAATATGCATTCATAAATTCAATTCAACAACTATAACGCTTACAAGCTTCATATATCCAAATAAGGATTAGTATCAATTGTAACTTACAAATCCTTACAATTCCAGTTGCAACATAAGGGTATTCACTTTTTCTTTTATAAAATGGAACAAATTTCGAATATATAAGCTTATTTATGAAGCTTCGTAACAACTCAACCTTTGTGAAATACACCGCAGTTGATCAATGCTAGTCTTATGGCGTTGCTATGCATGCACATAAGTCGCTGATCATGCAGATTATTGTTAAAGACTAGTATGTACATTAACAAAAATTGATGGACTGAACTTTTAATACCACTTGATTATTTAACAGAGTTTTGGCAACAATAACACATATTTAAAAACCATATACCCATTTAAGGCTGGGGTAGACCTCCAAATAGCATAAACGTTTTTGTATTCTAACCCTCAAAACTAATTGCATAAACCATATAAAAGTATACATTTTTAGAAGTGGATTTTTACCCTGAACATATTTGTGATATCGGTTTTTGACCAAAATTGTTGATTTTGGCAAAAAATGCCAAAAATCGTGTATTTTTTGCCCCAAAAATTCTGCAAGGCCAATATAACTAAAATTTTCATTCATGAAAAAAACCAAAAAAAGCCTGTATACTTTATATAGTAGTTTACATAACTAGTTTCAGAGTTAGAGTACAAAAACGGTTTATGCCATTTGAAGGTCTACCCCAGCCTGAACCAAAAATGATATGGTGTAAAACAAACATCGTCAGCTGACTTGGATGAAATAATCTCTGGTTTACCTAAACTGTACTAAGGTCACATTTTACAAGTAAACTGCCTGAATTTCTCTAAAAAATATAATGATGCTATGAATCAATCATTTTTGTCACTGCAAACACCCAGTTGGTTGCCTTTTTATTGAGGCATTCACTGAAGTGCTCACTTAATTTGCTTACTTCAAGCATTCTTAACTTATATAGAAGACTACCATAAACAAGTTGAAAACAATTCAATAAATTAGATTTCACACCACTAAATAGACTGTTATAGACTTAACCCTATGAACACTTGTCAGCCAGTTTGGGGGCCAAATATCCATTGAGTTATGCAGTATCAGGGTTCAAAGGGTTAACATGCAAAGTAGTATTGCATCAACAGCCATTTTCTCAATTACTTGGCCTTAAAAAAGTTGTTTTGTCCTCCACCGCCCGGCCCTATTTTTTGAAACTGGAAAAAAGTCTTTACTGTACAAAAGTATACCGCGCCTAATTTTCAGATTTCCAAAAAAGTTTTTTTTTTTCCTTTGAGAATTTTGATTTTTTTGAAAACAATTTTTTTTTAAGCTGATGTTTTCATTTTGTTTGCATTCTAATACTGTTTTTAAATTTGTATAAAGATATTTTTCGGTACATTAGACTTATTGCATCTTTATAGGGACATAATTTGGTGTAGCTTTGACTTATATTTGAAAAAAACAATTCATTTTTTTGGCCATATCTGAATGTTGAAAACATAAGATCTTCACCAAATATGAAAAACAATAATGAGGACCGTTGATTTTTTCAGCTACCTAGCCATCATAAATATGCATGTTTTTTCACCCATGCATGCTAGTGGAAAATTGCCTCAGGTCCCCTTAAAACAAATATCTCTAAAGAACTAAAAGAAATGGTAGAAACAACAGTTTTTAAAATTGAATGCTTATCTAGAAGATCCCCAATTATAATTTAAGATCAGATTTTATTAAAACAAACAATGTTAATATAAGATCCCCAATTATAATTACTTAGATCAAATTTAATAAAACAAACAATTTTAACACCCCTTTTAGCTAACTCTTAATTGAAAGGGATTACTTTCAGGGTTCCCAGCATTTCAAGAAAACAAAATTAATTGACTTCGAATTTTTCCTAATGAAGTATTCCATGATAATTTTTTTTAACTGTTTTGGTCTCGTTCAGTCTTGGATGTCTCGGAAAGCCTGGTCTTCATCTCCAATGTTGTTTTGAAATGCAACAAAATGTAAGAGTCTCACTGACTACTTTTGATTTCTGAGACAAGCAAAATTCCCTGAGTTTTCCCTGATTTCAGGCATTATATCAAATTCCTTACTTTTCCCCGACTGGAAAAAAGTAAAATGATTATCCCCGATTTCCATGATGGGCTGGGAACCCTGTAAGGGCAGAATCAGGCTTCCTGGATCTGCGGGCATCTGCTATGCCAATCTATATGGGGATGTGCACCTTTCAAGAGGCTGTTTCAAAACTCAGCAGGCAGTGACTGTCCACAGCCAGCGGTCCAGGCCAGCTTGTACAAAACTGGCCAAAACATGCATTCGAAGTGGTCAATTTCTGGTTAAGCTTTGAAGAGACCCCTTACCAAATAGACCAGGGATTCTCAACTAGAGCACATTTGCCAAATTTGGCACTTTGACAAGAACTGATTGGCACTTTGATACTCTCTAAAAACAAAGAAATAGGGCCTACATTAGGAATACAATGAGCATTCCTCAGTGAGGAATAGGCAAGTTTGGCGCTTTCCCCTACAATATTTTTCATTTATGTGGCACATTGTAAGGACAAGTTGAGAACCCCTGAAATAGACACAAAAACAAATTTGAACTCTAGTTAACGATAAAAACTGGTAGAGAAAGCTGAAAATGAAAATTGTGAGTAAGTAAAACTGGAAATTGTGAATGTACCATGAAATACGACTTTCGGCAACTTGATAATGTTAATGGAATTTCCACATCCCATTTTTTAGGTAAACTTATAATTCTTTATTCATAACATTTAGTAAAAACACCAAATCAACCCCCGAAACAGTCTTAAATATATAAACATCAAAACGACAAAATGTACCAATGTAAGACATGAATGGAAACTTAAGTAGCTGAGACTTGAGTGATATGAGAAGTTTAGAGGATCTTTGGTAAATTTATCCAAAAGATGCAACAAGACAAGCGAATAGTATTATTCATGCAGTAACAAACAACAAATGAGAGTAAATAAACCTTTAAAGCATGCAGTACATGCATGAAGTATGAATGAAACTTGTGATTTGCTGAAATTATTGATGATGTTTTGTCATGAAGTATCTATCAAGAGGCTGATTATACGTTAACAGGGCCAGGGTGCATTTTGGACTTCAAAGGTTTACCAAATGCTCCTCTTAAATGTGAAACAGGTTTACATGTTGGATAGTGTGATTAGGTAAAACATGCAAACCATGTTGTAAACTATAATGAAATATGTATGAACCTGTATGCTGAACTGGTATCACTGATGATACTGTATCATGAAATGAAGAGCTTATTTGCAAAAAAAACGGATAAAGGTAGTTTCAGAGTAGCTGTCATTGCGGCAGACAACGTAGGTTTTAGTTGCGACAGACGACCAAGCATTTGCAACTGAGTTGTCGTAATGTAACATAACGTAACTTACACCCTGTAACAATGGTGCCTGTCATTTTTTGCAAATAAATTAAGATTTGGTGGGGAAATATACTTGTTATTGTCTGCCTTTACAAAATAAATACTTTGGTATTAAAATCTGGGTAATGCAGGCTACAGCTTGGGTGGCAAAAAAAGCTAAATTTTTGGATGGCTTTTATCGTCTTTTGCAAATAAGAAGCTCATATCATTAGCATGGTGTCAACTGAATGAGTAAACCAAGAGGAAAGGTGGGTATAGTCCAGAACAGTTGCATTTCTGACCAAAGGTCCCTCTCAAATGTATTTTTGGTATTATAGTTGTGCGGCCCAGGACAAAATGGGGGCTTTAAGAATTGGTAGGCACCAAAAATAGAGGGTTAATTGATTCTTTGGAAAAAAAAAATAGAACACAAATAGATTTTTAAAAATAGGGCTTGCAAGAACTGAATTTGGGCTAAACTCGTATGATGCTTTTAAGTGATGATACTTTTTCATTAAATTATAGAAAGTAAAAACATTTTGATTTTTGTTGAAAAGGTGTCTTACAGTACTGGAACATGCTGAAATGGAGGTGTTGGGGAACTGGTATGCTTAATCACTCTGAAACTGGAGATTTAAAAAAGAGATGGTCATGGTAGTGACACACAAGAATGACTAACGCAAGCACCTTTTTCTATGGCTGACTAACGCAAGCACCTTTTTCTATGGCTGACTAACGCAAGCACCTTTTTCTATGGCTGACTAAC
>JXSR01S069041.1:0-14477 GCA_000969725.1 Ophiothrix spiculata
GAGCCATTCTGGCATTTGCCATAATGGCGCAAATTGGCTATTGCCAGAATGGGCACAAGAGTGTCCATTTCTGTGTGCACATATTGGCAATTGCCAGAATGGCCACAATTGGCAATTGCCAGAATGGTCCAGATTGGCAAAAATCTCCTGTGTAAGCGACCTTATCGTCATCTGTATGTTTACCTCATTTATGCTGAGTCGCATCGATTGCGGAGGTTTTGTTGATATCATAACATATAGATGAAAACAAATAATAAACCTAAACTTTCAAGTGATAAAAAAGTAAAAAATAATATGTTTTTATGCCCGGAAGGTTAATAACTAGAAACATTTTTTGCGGTGTGTAATACTTTATTTAAGAAAAATTTTGTCAGCTTGAAGCAACTTTCAGTTTCAGTTCTGGAAAATACCAACAGACGTTTTTTTTAATGATTTATTTTTTCCCCAACTAACTAATCATTACTAATGAGAAAGTGACTGAATCGAGTTTGTAAAACTTCAAACCAAATAATTCACAGAACTTATGGTCCATAAGCTGAAAAGATAATGTCACTTTACGAAGGTTTGATTTTATTTTTATTCATTTTACTTCAATCTTTTCTCCATTTTCTAAGTTCTCTAAGGCAGAATTAATGATTCGAATAAATTTAAAAATCTGGACAGTGCAACATTTTGATAATTCATAATTAAGAGAGAACAAGATGTCCGTTTTCAAGTCAGACCCTTAAATTAATGTTGCACAGTCTAGATTTTGGTCACTCGGTTAATCTTGAGAACATGTCAATTCGTTCATTTTCGCGTGTATACTCACATTCTCGGACACCTTCGGCTGAAATTCGGCCAGGCCATGGCCATGTGTACATTATCAGGATTATGTGGAAATTAACGCTGTAATCATAGTAATTTCATTGCTAAGGCGTCAAGCTAGATTTAAATTTTAATTTTGTTCTGCGAAGGTTAATCAACCTTTGTTAGATAATGAAGCAAGTGTACACATTACATTTGATGAAGGTTGAACGAAGGTACTGTATTTTTAACAAAGGTTTAAAGTAGTACATAACATAGTGGGTCAATTAATACTAAATAAAACAAAGGTGAAGGGCAATTTTACTAAAAGAAATATCCATAAGTTTCTTTGTTTATATGTGTAAAAACTGTTCCATTAGCATGATTAAAATGATATAATGAACCTATACTGTGTCTAGACTCAAAGTCATCGGTAATAAACATGATAAAGTTATGGAACAAAAATCCGTAAATATATTTACTTACATAGTACTTTATGTTAAAGTATTAATGTATACCATAACATACGTAAATGACAACGTTTCCAGTATTAATTAACACGTCGGAAGGTTAATCATTGCACATCATCGCTTAATCGAACAAAGCAACTTTTCACACTATCGATTTGTTTCGTGGAATTAAGCAAATTCTTCATCCAAAGAACCTCCGAAGGTTTTTCGAATGAAGGTTAGGTAACCTTGGTTCAACTAATGGAGCAAAACCCCTAAAAACGGGGTCTTTGACACACCCAAATATTTCATGAACATAATATGATAAGTTTCTCGTGTGTAAACGTTAGGAGGTAAAGAGTAATATTCTACTCTTTACTTGTTAGGTATTTCATTTTCTTTCTTGTTACACACCTCAAATATGAGCTTATCCTGATTCTCTCTCTCTCTCTCCCTCTCTCTCTTCCTTTAATGCCTGGTTTCCCGCTGATCTGCAGGTTGCTGATCTACAGGGTCGGCTGCCTTTGTCTTCCTCCTCTACAGATGTCTGTATTCTGCATCCTCTTCTTTCACCTGGAAATGATCCATGTCCTGCTTCACATTATCCTTCCATCGTTTCCTGGGTCTTCCTCTAGGTCGTTTTCCATCAATCTTAGTGTTCATCACTTTCTTAGCCGGGCCTTCATCCTCCATCCTCACTACATGTCCATACCATCTCATACGGATCTCTCTCACCTTCTCGTTGATATCATTCATACCTAACTCCTTCCTGATATCCTCACTCCTCTTTCTGTCCCTCAGTGTGACTCCTTTTATCCTCCTTATTATCCTCATCTCTGTTGCTTCCAGGATTCTTTCCTCTTTCCTTCCCAACTGTTCATGACTCTGCACCGTACAGCAACACTGGACGAATGATGGTGTTGTATACCTTGACTTTCAGTCTTCTTGGCATCTTTTTGTCACCAATGACACCTGCTAGAACTCTCCACTTCGCCCATGCTGCAGTTACTCTTGCTCTTACTGCTACTTCTGAGCCTCCCTCTTCACTAACAGTTACTCCCAGGTACTTGAATTTGTTCACCTGCTTCAGTTCTACACCATTTCTATCCTTGACGTCATATTTTACAACATATCTGGTGATTAAGGGTCATTGCATCTTTACAGCAACTCTGATTATTTGGTTCAGGAAACTGCATGCATACAAATGTGATATTTTTGCTATAACAACGCACCTCATGTAAGTGATATGGAATGCTTCAAGAGTTTCTAAATTCGAGAGCCACAAGGCCCTATTTGCACGGGCAACAAAGAGCCAGAAGGCCTTATTTGCACGTGCAACAAAGGTGCAAATACGGATTTTTTTTTTGCAAATGCGGCCTTGTGGCTCTCAAACCTCTTTATGTTTCTGTCACTGTTGTTTGAGGTGGACATTTATTCATTTTTGACCAAAATATCATAATTTTCTTCACAGAAAGTTAAAAAACAGTACAAATAAATGGAATGTGTTACATAACAAAGTTTTGAACCAATTATGAAAATTCTATTTCATTTTGGTTGAAAATTAGTAAATTTTGAGGCAATTTATTGGTATTTTTTGTAAATTCAGATTTGTGCAAAAATGAGGGCGCTATAAATATTTCAAATTATTGATTATATTTATTATCGATTATGTTGTTTGATATGGGAAGATTTTTACTAAAAATGATGAATAAAATTTTCTCGATGTCAGATGCTTCATTTGCTTATCTAATTTCGGTAGTACATACCAGCATATCCCTTCTACATCCATAAATCAGTTTTTATGAATAGCGCCATCTATTTTGACACTTACAAATAAAATGTCCCTATTTCTATTGGTTTAAAACAACTGTGCTGTCCTGTTGTTGTTGTTGTTGTTGTTGTTGTTGTTATGTGACACTGGCTTAATTTCGAAATTCCATTTAATATCAATATATTTTTAGCTATAGACGATATCGATAATTGACATACTTCTGCCGTTGATGGGGTAAATCCACAGAATCGGACGGGGAACGGAACTCAGAGCGAGAGCAAGTAGTGTGTTTATCATACTTAGCCTCGTTCTGAGTTCCGATTCCCCGTCCGGTTCTGTGGATTTACCCCATCAACGGCGGGATTATGTAAATTATCGATATGGTATATAGAGAGAATTGTAATAGCCATCGGCTAAGATCTGATTAGCTGTTATTCTGGGGAATTTTGCTTCCGGGTCATTTTGTTAGTTTGAAAAATTACAATTTTCTTAAATTGATTAAAAACTGTCTGTCTTACAAGTGAAAAGTGTCTAAATGCCTAATTATTGTCTTTATACAATTTCCTTTAAACCTTGGAAAAGCAAATGTTCGCAGGTTCCTCCCTCCTCTAAATAAATGTGCTGCAACCGTGGGCTGCATCACAAATAGTACAAACTTTATTGTGAACAATGTGCATGCAATTTTCTTACAATAAAATAAACAGTTGTAAATTATCTGTAATTTCTGTGGCAGAAGTATCTAAAACAACAGCAACTTCCTTCTTGGAATTGTAAAGATCAAGGTCGTGTATTTGTGAGAATGAGGTAATAAACTGTTTAGTTTGTCACATTGTTTGTCACAAATGGCCCGACACCTACTATTTATTTAATTTAACAATGACGTTCACATAATTTAATTACCAAATAACTTCATGGTACAAACAACCATTATTAACTGCTGGTATGACGATATATTGTAAAAAATAAATAGAAATGCCTTTTTTGTAAACAACCAACCGATCTAATCGAAAACATTTGTCAAAAAATATAAAATGATCGAGAAATAATTGGGAAAACATTTTCTTAAATATCTGTTATATATATATTATAAAAATATCATAAAAACATTTGTCCAAAATATGTCTTTAAGAAATATGTGAGAAATGTCATGTAAATGTTATTTGAAAATATTCTGGCCTTTGTTCGTAACATACTTTTTAAAAATTTAGAAAATTGGAAAATGTTGCTGTTTGATTTTCCATGAATTTGACATATTTAGCATGCTACTATGAAAAAAAATCACGAAAATTTTAAATTACCTGTACTTATTTTAAATGTCGAAAATTTTTAAGAACGAACGAGTTGTAGCACGAGTTTAGTTTAAAAATGATATTATCACAATACCTGTGTGAACGGCCGCCTACTATTTATTTTAATATTTATTTTAACAATAAACATTCGCATTCAGAGAACTATCAAATTAATCGTGGTCAAAGGAGACATTATGAATATTATATGACGTTAGAATACACAAATCAATAGAAATGCCTCTTTTGCAATCAATTTCCATAAAATTTTCTTTGAATTTGACATATTTTAGTGTATTTTATTATTGAATTTTCATTTATTTTTCATCGACTTGTACTTCTATTTATTTTTCCGATAAATATTTTACAAGTAAACCCCTACGTCCATCAACGGGTTTTCTGTACTCTGAAACCAAATGTCTAAACTTAATCGTTTTATTCCTTCTTGCATTTTCTGTAAAGTTTCGTGAAAAATTTTCTTAAATAAAATGTTGATTCCCCTCTCTCTTTTTTGAATCTAGATACTTATATATCCAGGAAGGTTTTCAAACTTTTCTGAACCGTTTTATAAGCTATATTTTTCATTCAAACAATTTTATTATTCTTTCCAGAAACAAATATGTCAAAACACGTATTGAAACTCTTTCAACATTAAAAAATAATAATAAAAAATAATATATTATAACAATTTAGTAAACTTTAAGGTGCTATTCTTAAAAGTGTATGGCACAGAATTCTAATATGGCAAGATCTGAAATACACATGAACAAAATTAAGGATTTGTGATTTTCATTTCCCTAATAATCCTACTCAAAATCAAGATATCAAAATTCTACCTAAGAAAAATTTAGACCAGTATAGCATTTGTATAAAAAAAATATTTATGCCACAAGTATAAAAATAATATCTTGTTTGATGAGCTGTTCTATTTCGGCAAAATGTTACGTATTTCACTATGAGTATATGCAATACATCAGTTTAGTTAATAAACATATTTTTTAAGATGGTGATGTTTTAAAAATATTGAGCTTGATACAAGAGACATGGAAGAAAACCCAGATATGATTTAATTCACCAAATCAAAGTGATGATTGACTTCTTCTCCCTAAGGTTAATATAAAATGTTATCTTTTTTTCGTATTGATCCATTTTACTTAAAAGAAAACTGGATTGTAGTCAATTAAATGATAAGTCACTAAAGGATGCTGTGAGACTTCGATTGTCAAATCAATTTCAACCCACTTCAGCGTCTAAGCATCTCGATTTCCCATGCTTTTTATCTCTTTTTCCTTTATTATAGTATACTTATTGAGTGCTGCCTTGAGGTATGAGTATACCCAGATATTGTAGTCAAAGAGTTGCATAAGAGCTTGAATTTATTTTATATTTCAAACAGTCTCAAAATCAACGTGGAATACAGTATTTTTACCCCTATACGATGTGAACTTTATGAAATATAATTTTTCTTTCAATATTCATGTTCTCTTGTTTTTGCAGGTGATGTATTTATTTAGGTATTCAGTATCGACAATCGAGAATCCTGGAATGAAGTGACAAGACTACGTCAACAAATATTTAACACAAAATGAGGCCAGATTTGTTCCCATGGTTATTGCTGGAAATGTATTTTAAGTTCTCTAATAGATAGACCTCTGATTGGCTAAAAACAGGGGCAAATGTAACTATAAAACGATAGACGCTACAAAGTTTATATTTGGGGATAGGTACGTCGTACTTGCGAACAATACGCACAAAATAAGTGTCTTGGTTTTTTGATTGGTTGACATGGTTACCAACAGAATACTTGGGCCGCAATTATTCAAGAACAAAACAAAAAATGAAAAACATTTCATTATGTTGTGCTCATTGATCCTATGTCAACCTGTCAGTTCTCATGGTGAAAACATGTCGTCGTTCATTAAGTTTCCATAAGTGTCAAGACTTCCCATTGCCATGTAACACTGTACGTACACTGAGTCCTGTAAACACCCTCCTGATCTATTTCTCAAGTGTTTTTGCCTTCTCTGCTGTTCCTTTATGTAACATCTCCCAAATGTGCCTGGATTTATCTGAAAGTGACATAATATACATGACGTGATTATGACACACCTTCAAACAGTTTCCGAAGGCTATTATTCGACTCCTTTCAAAATGAAACTTTTTTTTTGAGAAAACATGACGTTTCGATTTTTGATCAGATTTGTTTAGCTGCCTTTAAGAACGGTCACAAGAACTCTTGCTCTTTACTTTGTGGATTTCTTAATAAAACCATTACGTTTGTTGTTGGGGTTTTTTTTTACTTGCTTGCTTGCCTTTTTCTGGGTTTCTTGCTTGCTTACTTCGTTGTTTGTTTGTTCGTTTGTTTGTTTGTTTATTGTATTCGTGCTCCTTTGACTTTTAGCCCATCCAATCAGAATACGTTAATAATTTAACTGAGAGTGGTACCTACTAGTCCTACATAATCCAGGTATTCAAAAACAGCACGTGAAAGAATAATAGCAAACTACGAGTATGATCATAATTGAATTTGTGTAATATATTTCAAACCATTGAAAAATAATAATAATACTTCTATATATGTCTTGAATGTGATAGTGATATATAAAAATAAAAAAATAAAATCCTATAATGAATTTAAAACAGTTTATCAAGCATGAGCAAATTAGCCGTCATTAGAATATATTTCACCCTGATTGGAATCACTAACGAGAATAGGTAATGACTCGTTCGTCTCCTTTGAATTGATGGGCTCATTCTTTTATAAGTTGGCTTTAGGCGTGACGGACATATAAGTCGGTTGTATCCCAGGTTTTATCAAGGAGTAGTCCACAGTGCATTTCAGATCATAAATAATAAAACTCTCATCAGAAACTTAAAATTTCATTTCTAATTTTCAAAACATCAATAACAATTTTTGAAAAATAGTATAATTCTCATTACTAATACTTCCATTTTCGTCTTGAATGTGACAAGAATGACAAATCCAATTTTTGTAATTTTACGCAGATTTTTAAGGCAATGGAAATTAGGTATCATCAGTATATATTTATTTCCTCCTGATTGGAATCATTGATGAGGATAGGTAATGACTCGTTCGTCTCCTTAGATATGAACAGCTTAGTATATTTATAAGTTGGCTTTAACATTAACAACAAATTCCCCTTTGAAAAATAAAAGACTTCTCATTACAAAATAACCTTTGCATTTCTGCCTTGAATGTGACCGAGATTTCTAAGAATTTAAGAATGACAAATCCAATACTGAAATTTAAAACAGATTTCCAAGCCTAAGGAAATTAGGCATCATCAGTATACATTTCACTCTAATTGGAATCAGGGATTGTTATAGCTAATGACTATTTCGTTTCTTAAGAATTGAGAAGTGTCATACTTATAAGGTGGGCCGTATGAAATAGTATATTATTGACAATAGCCCTGTTCAAATGTGTTGTAAATGTATAACAATGTATTTTGTAGATGTAAGTGTAGATAATCCCTATTGAGAGTTCCCGAAAGCATAAGCAAATAGACTTGACTAGTTTGCTTTCGTAAAATACAATACACTATAATCTACTTTGATGGACAAGTCTCTTTTGTGCGGTAAGATTAATTCGATACCGCTTTTGTCAATTACAATTTTGTTAACTATTTATACAAAAACCGTTGTTGTTTTTGAGATTATTTACGAAACATTTGAACAGACGAACTGTATCTTACCAAAGATCAATAAAAAAATGCATTTCAAAAACATAAATAATAGAGTTCTCATTTAAAACTAATACTCCCATTTCTGCCGTGAACGCCTGGCTTGAACGTGACATTTGTTACCTAAATGTGATGACTCACCTCGAAAAGGGAGACTTTGCGAAAGAACACTTTTCGAGAAACTGATGAAAATAGGCAGCAAAAAATAAAGAAAATAATAAGAATTTCCAGCAGATTTTCTGTTGTAAAATTTGATCGCCTTGATCAATTTAAACAAGTAAGGTGTCATTTTTGAAGCTTAGAAAACTGATGAAATGATAAAATTGATATCATCTGCAAAGTCCCCATTTCGGGGTGAGCCATCACAAATATACCCTTCTGAGAATATGTACACTTGTTTGCTTGTTTTTTTGTTTGTTTGTTTGTTTGTTTGTTGTAACATCCTTACTGTAAGTCCATGCATGCATGCACTATGTGACAAAGACAAATTGGTCCAAGGCAAAAGTGGGTATATGCGACACATGAATAAGATGTGGCGTTGTTAGTATGTGGTACATTCTAAATATTCATCAGATTGCTATTTATTTTCATCTTATGAAACTTTATTGTCACAAGTTTTTCTCATTAAATATCATGTGTTAAAGGTTTTCGTTTATTTTTTGTATGCTTTTAATGATACCGTAAACCGGGGTGACTTTGAACGGCGGGTTGACTTTGAAAACTTTGAATTGGTCAAATTAATTAGCCATTATCTCACTTATCCTTGATGATATAATTGTTTTAATTATTGTTTGAAAAGGGGATACTATAAGCAATGTTATAGAGACACTTCCGTAGGTGTTGCCAGTTGTTTGTTATAGCCTTAGAAATGTGTTGCCAAATTTATAGCAATCTTCATAGGTGGGAAAAATCTTAATGGTTACCATGGTAACACTGATCCAATCAAATTCAAATTAATATGGTTGGATCAAGAATATGATAGTTTACAATAATAAATGAAAATAATTTAGCAAATTTCTTTCTTATTCTCTAGATTGAGAAAAAGCGATCCTGGGGTGACTTTGAAAACCTATATCTCCCATAAAACACATGCATTTAGCTGGGTATCCAGTACCCTTGATTGTTGCTTACAGATTTTCAACCCTGGGCTGTGTACATTATCACCCATTTTTGTATTTTTATGATCAAAACAATTATATTTGTTTGGGATAATGATATTTTCTAGTTCTAGGCATGTATTTATCTCACTTTGTTCCAGGAAATAAGTGGCCTGTTTAAAGTCACCTCATGCCGGGCTGACTTTGAACAGCACTTAAAAATTAAACAATATAACAGCTAGTTCTACAAAAATGTAACATGAGAAAGATCATCAAATAATAGACAAGAAACTGAATGCATACAAATATGATATTTTTGCGATAACAAGGCGCCTCATGTAACTGAGTTTCAAGAGTTTCTAATTTCGAGGCTTGAGGGTCACAAGGCCGTATTTACACGAGCAACAAAGAGCTAGAAGGCCATATTTGCACGTGCAACAATGGTGCAAATACGGCCTTGCGTCTCTTTTTTATCAAATGCAGCCTTGTGGCTCTCAACCCTCCTAATGTTTCTGTTGTGTTGTTGTTGGTATTGTTGTTGTTGTTTTTGTTTTTGTTGTTGTTGTTGTTACACTGGCCTAATTTCGAAATTCCATTTAATATCAATATACTTGAGCTATAGAGAGAATTTGTGTATCCATCGGCTAATATGTGACCTTCCAGCCCGTATGAGCAGTAAATGCCAGAAACTTCATTTTGCGCTACAGGTGAAAATACATATCAAGGTCATAATTTGCCGAAATTGATTTTTTGACAGATTCACAATCCTAGTGCTTACTACAAAATACCAGCAAAGTTTCATTTCAAGAAAATGATAGGAAATGTGAAATAAATTGGTATGTTCTTAAGACGATCAACAGAAAATACAGGGGCTTACTAATCTTTGAACGCGCTTATCTCAGAAAAATTTTTTTACTCCCTGGCAACCTTTGACGGACCATAACTTGACTTCTGGAAATCGTGTGAAGTTTATTAACGTGTCATTTTAATCCTTAAAGCATGGTCTTTGCAAATAATTAAAAAAAGTGAAAATGACAAGAGCTGGCATTTACTGCTGTTTTGGGCTGGTCGGTCACATATGTGGTCAGTGGGTTGGATGGAACAGATGTCACTCTGAAGGATTATGTAATGGATGGTAAATTTTAGCTTAGATATATTGCTTCCGGGTCATTTTGTTAGTTTGAAAAGTTACAATTTTCTTAGATTAATTAAAACATTAGTGTCTTACAATCGAAAAGTGTGTAAATGCTCAATTATTGTCTTTATATAATTTCTTTTCAACCTTGGAAAGCAAATTTTCGCAGGTTCCTCCCTCCTCTTAATAAATAGTACAAACTTTATTGTGAACAATGTGCATGCAATTGTCTTGCAGCTAGGAAACATTGATGTAATTATCCTTCGTGAAGCCTTTATTACAATAAAATAAACAGTTGTAAATTATCTGTAATTTCTGTGGCAGATGTATCTTAAACAACAGCGACTTCCTTCTTAGAATTGTAAAGATCAAGGTCGTGTATTTGTGAGAATGAGGTAATAAACTGTTTAGTTTCAAACCATTGTTTGCCACAAATGGCCCGACACCTATTATTTATTTAATTTAACATTGACGTTCACAGAATTTAATAATCAAATAACATCATGGTAAAAACAACCATTATTAACTGCTCGTATGACGATAGATTGTAACAAATAGATAGAAATGCCTTTTTTTGTAAGCAACCAAGCAATATAATCGAAAACATTGTCAAAAATATTATTAAAATGTTAAAATGACTGGTCGGAAAATAATTGGGAAAACATTTTCCAAAAAATTAATTATATACTTATATATATATATTATAAAAATATTATATAAACATTTGTCCAAAATATTTCCTTAAAAAATATGTGAGGAATGTCTTGTAAATTTATTTGAAAATGTTCTTGCCTTTGTTCGTAACATACTTTTTACAACATTTAGAAATTTGAAAATATTGTTGTTTAATTTTCCATGAATTTGACATATTTTGGCATGTAACTATAAACAAAACCGCAACATCTTAAACTACCTGTACTTATTGCAAATATCAAACATTTTCAAGAGTAAACGAGTTTAGTTTGAAAATTAAATTCATCACAATAGCTGTCTGAACTGTCGCTTACTATTTATTTTAACAATTAACCATTCGCATTCAGAGAACTATCAAATTACATCGTGGTCAAAAGTGACATTATGAATCATATATGACGCTAGAATACACAAATCAATAGAAATGCCTCTTTTGCAATCAATTTTCCTAAAATATTCTTTGAATTTGACATATTTTAGTGTTTTATTATTGAATTTTCATTTTATTTTTCATCGACTTGTACTTCTATTTATTTTCCCGATAACTTAAATATTTAGTTAACCCCTACGTTCATCAACAGGTCTTCTATACTCAAACTCTGAAACTAAATGTCTTAACTTTATAGTTATATTCCGTCTTGCATTTTCTATAAAGCTTTCCTCAAATTTCTTTAAATAAAATGTTGATTCCCCTCTCTCTTTTAGCAATCTAGATACTTATATCCAGGCAGGTTTTCAAAGTTTTCTGTACCCCAATTTGTAAAATTATTCTTTTAAATGTCAAATATCGATATAAAGTTAGACCGTGTTACAGATTGCATAAGGCATAAACTATATTTTTCATTCAAACAATATTGTTATTCTTTCCAGAAACAAATGTGTCAAAACACGTATTGAAACTCGTTCAACATTTAAAAATAATAAAGATGTATTAGAGCAATTTAGTAAACTTTAAGGTGTTATCCTTAAAAGTGTATGGCTCAGACTTTAAGCATGGTAAGATCTGAAATATAAATATAACAAAATTAAGGATTAATAATTTTCATTTCCCTAATTATCCTACTCAAAATCATGATATCAAAATTCTACCTAAGAAAAAATTAGCAAAACTTGATTTGACAACGCCTGGGGCAAGCCCTATTTTTTGTAAACTGGTGGGGCGTTGAAGGATCATTTTTCGTTTGCTTCCAAGCATTTTCTTGGCGCAGTAAGCGTGACCAGGACATTTAATCGTCTGCTTGTCACCCTATTACATATACACATTCCATATGACCACTGCACTTGAGCGGTGAAGTGACCTTGACCCAGGTGTTGTCAAATCAAAATTGACCTAAAAATCACGTTTTTCGACCCATTTGTGTTGTTTCCCCCTACCTGTACGTGAGGGGGTTGATCCAATTCGGAACTCAGGTTTACACTTAACTAGATTACCTATCAAATCTGACCAAAAGCAACATAAATTTCCAGATAGTTTCCTTATAAACGCCTTGTGAGATATGGCTGAATAAAGTGCTTGTGCGGAAATACTTTAGACCGCTAGTGTATATTTACCCTAACACGATGTGAACTTTATGACATATAATTTCTCTTCCAATATCTATTTTCTCTTGTTTTTCAGGTGATGTATTTATTTAGGTATTCAGTATCGAGAATCCTGCAATGACGTGACAAGACTACGTCAGCAAATATTTGACACAAAATGGAGCCAGATTTAGTTCCCATGGTTATTGCTGAAAATGTATTTCAATTTCTCTGGTATCGATAGACCTCTGACTGGCTAAAATAGGGGCAATAATTGTAACTCAAAAATGAAAGAAGCTGCAAAGTTCATATTTGGGAAAATACGCACAAAAATAAGTGTCTTGTTGAATTTTTGATTTGTTGACATGGTTACCAACAGAATACTTAGGTAGCAATTCAAAAATAAAAAACTCAAAAAAGGAAAAAGGGAAAAAATCATTATTTTGTGCTCATTGATCCCATGTCAAGTAGTCAGTTCTCATGATGAAAACATGTCGTCGTTCATTACGTTTAAAACAGTGAAAGTGTCAAGACTGCCCATTGTCATACAACACTGTACGTACACTGAGTCCTGTTAACACGCTCCTGATCCATTTCTCAAGTGTTTTCGCGCTCTCTACTGTTACTAGTATTTTATGTAACTGGATTTATCTGAAAGTGACATAATGTATATGACATGATTTAATATGACGCACCTTCAAACAGTTTCCAAAGGCTATTATTCGACTCCTTTCAAAAAGAAACGTTTTTTGAGAAAACATGACATTTCGATTTTTGATCAGATTTGTTTAGCTGCCTTTACGAACGGTCACAAGAATTCTTGCTCTTTACTTTGTCGATTTCTTGATAAAACCATTACGTTTGTTGCTGGGTGTTTGTTTGTTTGTTTGTTTGCTTGCTTGCTTGCTTGCTTGTTTGCTTGCTTGCTTTCTTACTTCGTTTTTCGTTCGTTTGTTCGTTTGTGTGTTTGTTTGTTTGTTTGTTTGTTTGTTTGTTCGTTTGTTTCTTTCTTTATTTGATGGTTTGTTTCTTTCTTTCTTTCTTTCTTGTTTTCGTGCTCGTTTAACTCTTAGCCCATCCAATCAGAATATGTAAATAATTTTAAGAGTAATCCCTACTAGGCCTACTTAATCCAGTTATTCAAAAACGAGTCGGAATAATAGCAGACTACGAGTCTGATTATAATTGTTGGAATGAATTTTAAACTCATAATCATAATTGATTTGATATAGTATCATGATATATTTCAAACCATTGAAAAATATGTCTTGAATGTGATACTGATATCTCAAAATACAAAAAATCCTATAATGAATTTAAAACGGTTTATCAAGCATGAGCAAATTAGCCGTCATCAGAATATATTTCACCCTGATTGGAATCACTAATGAGAATAGGTAATGACTCGTTCGTCTCCTTTGAATTGAGGGGCTCATTCTTTTATAAGTTGACTTTAGGCGTGACGGACAACTAAGTCGGTTGTATCCCAGGTTTTATCAAGGAGTAGTCCACAGTGCATTTCAGATCATAAATAATAAAATTCTCATCAGAAACTAATACTTTCATTTCTAATTTTCAAAACATCAATAACAATTTTTGAAAAATAGTATAATTCTCATTACTAATACTTACATTTTCGACTTGAATGTGACAAGAATGACAAATCCAATTTTTGTAATTTTACGCAGATTTTTAAGGCAATGGAAATTAGGTATCATCAATATATATTTATTTCTTCCTAATTGGAATCATTGATGAGGAAAGGTAATGACTCGTTCGTCTCCTTGGATATGAACAGCCTAGTATATTTATAAGATGACTTTAACATTAATAACAAATTTCCCTTTGACAAATAATAGACTCATTACAAAAAAAACTCGTATTTCTGCCTTGAATGTGACCGAGATTTCTAAGAATATAAAAATGACAAATCCAATACTGCAATTTAAAACAGATTTTCAAGCCTATAAGGAAATTAGGCATCATCAGTATACATTTCACTCTAATTGGAATCAAGGATAAGGAACAGCTAATT
>JXSR01S069047.1:1523-13593 GCA_000969725.1 Ophiothrix spiculata
CTTAACATGCATGAAGGAGTCTATTCGTACAGGGGGGGGGGGGTAACTGATATAACCAAGGAAGATCAAAGGATAACTCAAAGAATTGCCCTGCGTATAGAGTCCTCAAACGAGTGGAAGTTCACTTTTTTGGAGTGGATTTTCACTCTTTAGGTGAAATTTTGTTGTTGGCAAATAAATAGGCCTACACTCCTATTTTGAGTTTGAGTGGTTTACAAGAGTTTCACTCTTTTGATGAGTGAAATTTTCACTCGTTTACATTTAGAGAGCATGTGAGTGCAGTGTATATCATTGATTGACTGATTGACAACTTCACAGCTAGAAAAGTGTATTCAATTGACAATGATTTTTCATGGCCTTATGAAAAGTTCCACTTTGATATGCGAACGGCAACCCACTATCATGCTAAGTATAAGCTCCTTCACAGAGTCAACATTACGATATCGTATTCATGACCATGCACCAGTTTTGAGTTCAAGTCGAGGAAGAGACTGTTTATCATACAGATTTTCGTGAACAATTTCAGTACTGAACGTGAAGAAATGAAAGAAAATAGTGGTTTTATAATGGTTTGACGCATGCTTTTCTTCCGAAACGGACGTTTTAGGCAAGGAAATTTTTAGCTTAATTCCAGCAACTCGGATTCAAAATGGAGCATATCAATACGCCCAAGGTACGTCAAACTGAAAACGCCAGATCAGCTAAGCTTAAAAAAAATTCAGATCTGTCATAAATGATGTGTTGTGTTGTCATTTTGGATGTTAAGATAATATAAATTTAGGTTGGTGATGGTGTTGTGTTGTTCAGGACTCTGTCATACAGAATACACATGATACAAGTCACTATTAGTATTGTTGTCAAATTTAATAAGTAATTCGTCAAGGAAGAAGTTATTTGTACGCCGATCAGATCTGCCACAGTCACAGTGCCAGTCATCATCTGCAATAATTAGTCTTGTACACATGACATGTACACGACTGCGACGTGATACGCACCATATAGGCGAAAGCGGACCTACGTCATACGCGGGGCATACGCAGGGCATACGCAGCACAATGATCTAAAAATAACTCGCTTTGGACTTCGTGCGCGGTGAAAACAATCACTACTTCAGCCAGTCATCCCTTCATTTTCTTTCTTTTTTAACCAGAATAAAATCTGTGAAATGATGAGCTGTTTGTCATTTTGTTGTGATTTAAATACCACACATCTCATATGATTTTGGAATCGAAATATTTTGACAATTTGCTAAAATAAATCAAAATTTCTGCGAGCCGGCATTTTCTCCATTGAGTTGAATGGGAAGTCGGCAAATGTTTTCACCGCGCTATTTGGATAAACGTCCCGGATGTAAACAAAACGCCCGGATGTCCGCTCCTGTCTATACGCAACCGTTCTCGCCACCATCTTGGTGGTGGGGTAGGAGTAATTTGTAATGTAAGTTTTACAAGACATTAAAATCAACTGTAACTTGTGATTGACTTCAAACCAAGTCGTGAAAATTAAACTAAAAATCATATGTATGTAATTCTTGTCATCATCAGTTGTGATCTGGTATCGTGATACTGCTATTATTATAATGTGATGGGACTTTTTGTTTGTCGGCCCATGAAAATGGTGTTGTGAGCAGGGCTGTCACCAGGCAACTGTTAGTGCCGGGTAAAATTTGTGTGAAATAATAAGAAAATTAAATTTTGATAATAATTGTTTTAATTTTTTATTGATTCTTCAATGATTTTGGAACTTTTGAGCCTTGAGTGCCGGGTATTTTGACTCAAAATCAACCTGAGAGCTGGGTGAAAATTAAGAGTGCCGGGTGGTCCGCCCGCCACCGCCCGGTGTAGTGACAACCCTGGTTGTGAGTACGATGACGTCATGTGCAAACCCTCTATTGCAGCATTAATCATGAAAAATTGTTTTAATTTGAATATCACTATTTTTAGCTTTTTGTTATAGAGCACTTTAGTAGCTTTAAAATAAGGGGTCAACCTGTACTGGTGTTAAAATGGCGAAGTTATAGTTAAAAATGTTGTGGCCCGTTGATGACTGAAAATATCAGATTTCTTGTGAATTTGATCAATTGCCTTGGTGCAGAATTCTGCACCCGAATTGGATGAATTGACAAAAATGGCACTATATTTTCCCTTCTATTTCGGCTGTGCTATATTTTTTATAAAGGGTGCGCCCCCACGCAAGCTCTTATAGGTAGGATTTGGCAAATTGGGTGTGTAAAAAAAAAGTTGGGTGTAAGTTTTTAGTGACTGCAGAGTATTGTATATAGATGTATATGCCGTGTTATTTGTAAATTGGCCGTGATTTTTCGAATATGGCCGCGTAAAACACGGCCTTCACGGCTGGCTGGCTAAAACCTTGGCCCCCAGACTCTCACCGAATTGCAATGCCAAATCAAATAGTAAGGTTAAAAACAAAAGACGCCCAACTATATTTAAAGACAAGCAATTTTTCTAAAATTTTCTCCATAGGGCACTGTATTTAAGCAAAATTTGAGGGTCACAAAAAGTTGTGCAAAACTGAAACAGAATGCTGCCCTCTATTATATGTTATTATGACAAATGCTATCTATTGTTCAACCCACATTGTAGTGTAGTAACATTGTCATTGACATTCACATTTGCAGACGAATGGCCTATGCAATACCTTCAGGGACTCGCGGTAAATCTAGACTGACTTGTCAGTCTGTATCTGTAGATACAGTCCATATGATTTACATGAATATGGACTGACTGAGATCCATTGACTCAATGGTTAATTTTGCCAATTTTTGAAGTCTCATTTTGAACAATTCGCATCATGAAAAATGTGGGAAATGTGCTCTTGCTTTTCAGACTAGCTGTCGTTGCGGCAGACGACCAATCATTTAACATTTACTTTGTCGTACTGTGGCACGACACATTTGCATATTGCTGCAATGGTCTGTCGCAAGAAAAATTGAATTTATTCCAACTCAAAATATCATGTCGTTGCGACCATCACGACAAGGTAATTGATATGTTGGCTTTTCGTACGGCAAGGATATAGGACAAGGTCGAGTTTGCGCATTTTAATTTTTTGACGTCATGCTGGTCGTACGACCACACGACAGGCAAGTCTGAAACCAGCTGTAGTGAGTTCCCGAAGTCATAGGCCATGGTAGTCAAGGAGTTTACCAAACATAAACTTGAGAAAATTCATGATCATTTTTATGCAAACAAACATCTAAGATTAACAAATTTATGCATGATCAAAGTTCACATTTTGATTATTAACAATATTGAGTTATCTAACAAAAAAGGACAAATAGAAAAAGTCACCTGCTAATTTTAGTACATGAGAATGCATGCGTTGTATTGGAAGAACTTGATCCGTAATAATGGCTGCTGTTTTGGTCTAGGTAAATCCGAATTGTCAAAGTTTAGCCATTATTATGTCATTTAAAAGGAGCTTGGTCCGATTTTTAAAAATCAATCAATCAATCAATCAATCAATCAATCAATCAATCAATCAATCAATTTTTATTTTTTCCATATCTATATATACAACGTCAATTAAAAAATATTAAAACTAACAGAGATATGGGGGCATGTAATCAAAAGGCCACGGCCAGAGGTGATCACAACCAATACAGTGTTACAACAAAAATTTAAACAACAAAAATACAAAATATTATAAACAAAATATCATACACTATATGTATCTTCTACTAAACAGAAAATTGAGTTTAAAAGGTCATATAAGATGTCCACTCATCATAAGTTTCAAATTTCAGTTTTAATCAGTCAAACTGTTTTAATTTTATGGGTACTTTTGTATTTCAGAGCTCTGCCTATACGTTACTGTGTAAAATTAATTATGGTTACCATAGACACATTTTCATATGTATCTCCAAAATGGAACATAACTCAGCCGTGAAATTTCACATGGGTATATATGGGGAAAATATGAGGAACCTTTTGGTACCAGTTGTTTTCGATGATTTTGAGGAATATTGGAAAAATTGCAATTCTTTACCTGCTTTAATTTTTGATGCTGGTGCAAAAAAATGTGTGAAAACAGTGTCTCTAGTTTCAAATTTTAAAAAGATTTTGTTTCTACACCTGTGATCAACGTAAAAATTAAACGCGGGCGACGGGCGTTTCCGCCCGCGAGACGTATAAAATAGCCCTCGTGAGCACCATAAACGGGGGCGAAAATTTTTGTAAAAATCCCATAAAGTCGCCCGCCTAATAACCTCATGGCTAACACCACTCCACAAGTTTTGCACCATCAAAGACAAATCTTTGAAAATGTGTGTTTATCCAATGAATATCTAAACAAAAGTATGATAAAATGAGTATTTTTTTATCTTCCTATTAATTTCTTTTTTCATTTAAACTTCTATTTTTGCACAATATGGTATTTCCAATATCGCGACTTTGCCGATTTGCACATGAAAAATGCCATAATGCACACCCCTATTTGTGAAAATCGGCAATTCCAAGATGGCAGGTTTTGTTTGTTTACGTTTTGGATGTAACCAGACGCAAGATTTTTAAATTGACAATTGTGAAACAAAGATAAGGAAGTCTTAGTGATAAAGTAGCAGTTATGCTTTTGACATAATAATCTATTGATTTCTGTATTTTTGCAAGAAATTGGCCGAAATTTTTGAATGTTTAGTTGTTCAAGTAAGCTTAAGCTTAACTACACTGTGATGGCGACCTGCTATCTTAGTTATGTAAAATTGACTATCCTAATGAGATGCCCAAACTTGTAAGCTTTGTTGTTTTGAAATTGAGTGGACTTGATAATGGTGGACCACAGGAAGGGGGATAATCAGAAGGGCTCACAAGGCCCATTTTGGTAGTTTGGGCCAATGGCTTCCCATTGTAAAAATACCAAGGTTGGTCAGCGAATTCCTATACTTTATTGGATTTTAATGGAACTTGGACACAATGGTTCTTGCATGGGTAGAGTCACATATATGGGCCCTGCGTGAGTAGGGTCCAACGTCATCTAGGGGTCGAGTCAACTCTTTGACCTTGCGGTTCCCCGCAAAGTATTTTTTA
The DNA here is from genome assembly GCA_000969725.1 of Ophiothrix spiculata. Classification (NCBI taxonomy): domain Eukaryota; kingdom Metazoa; phylum Echinodermata; class Ophiuroidea; order Amphilepidida; family Ophiotrichidae; genus Ophiothrix; species Ophiothrix spiculata. The sequence goes on from JXSR01S069047.1 coordinate 6,569, forward strand.
TATACTAAAATTTCTACACAAAATGTATGAATTGCTACACAAAATGAAATGTGTGTAGCACTTTTTGCTACACAACATAAAATTCTTAAGGCAAACGCTGTACATGCACGTGTGCAGGTACAGGTGTGGGTAGTAAGCTTACATGCACAGCCAAAAAGTTACCTGCATTTGTGCATGCGCGCACGTGGTATTTCGAACCTGATGAGCAAATGATTCATATATTGTTCTTAATTGTAACATAGTTCATCATTGCATATAATATATACGTATAACTAAAAAGTAAGTACAATTTAACGATTAGGCGTTGCAAACGATTGTGGATCAGTTTCCACATGCTAATAAATACTATCAAGAGATTACTCAAACATTTTCAAAGTAGCCCTCGTCTTGCTAAAAGTAGCCCTCGTAACCACTGTTCACGAGGGCTTTTTTTTCTGGGGAAAATGCAAAAAAAGCCCTCGTTGAAAAAAAATTAATTTTTACCCTGCCTGTGATGAGTAATCAAATTATTTTTTAAGAAATTTTTTCTCTTTTAATATGTATTAAATTACCTCCAGGAGCTTTGTTTGATCTTTTATCTGGTGAATCCATCTGAGGTACATAATTAGGATTTAGAAAACATGGGATAGTCACACCACCATCACAGAATGATATATTGTAAGTTAAGGTGTTATGGGAGGGATTGAGATTTTTTTCTTAGTAATTGTCACAGTAAATCCACATTTGGTATGTACATGTAGCAAGTATGTCTTAACTTAAATAAAGACGTAAAGAAAATCAAATTGCACATATTAATTAGCTACATGTAGTTTGCATATTTAATTAGCGGCAATTGCTCAATTTTCAAAAAAGTGTAGCCCGGCAATTAAATATCTTATGAAGTTGGTTGAGCTGTCAAATTAAAGCTTTCTAAAGGTAACAGGGCTTGGTTTTGGTTTTAAAAACACGTCAGGTTAAGTGGGGCTAGGACAAGCCAAAAACTTGATTTTGAACCACATATATCTTTGATTTGCTGACATGTTGAAAAAGGCAAAGACTTTGTGAATTTAAAACCAATGGATCCAATCCCTGGCTTATGGTTTAAAGAGTATTTCTGCCAGTATTGAGCTCTACAGGGGGTATGGTATACTTTTGGCTCTACATTTTTGAATGGAGGAATTTGGTGAAAATATTAAATAACAGAGAAATTGATTTTAATATACAATGATATTTTTTTTGGAACAAAAGTTACTATTTCTGTTAATTTGACCTTAGTAGCCTTAATTGGCCTTAAGATGGCCTTGATTGTTATGGGGTCAGTTGGTCGGACTTTCTTTTTTTTTTTTCAGCACTGGCACTAGGCCTTGATTGTGATGGGTCGGTCGGTCGGACCTTTTTTTTTTTCTAGCACTGGCACTCTGCTGAGCTTTCCACCATCTCGCCATGGAGCCCGTCCACCTGCACTCTCCCCAGCTTCTCCGCATATTCTACAGAAACATCACTGAACTTCAAATTAGAAGTAGGACTGGCGCTGTATTTGTTCATGCACAACAGTGTTATGCTGCTGTACATTGTGTGTACATGTAATTTGTACAACGGGTGTGCTAGTTACATGAATGTGGTTGTCATTTGTAAAGTTGTTGTCATTTGTAAAGTTTTGTGAACAAATTAGTGCAGTTGTCAGTTAAAGTCATGTTAGCTTGCTTGCGGTGTGGATGGTCCCGAGTTGGAACCCCGCTGGTGCCAAAAGTTTAATATTCTTGAAACTGATAATTGTCTGAAATCCGTATGAAACTCAGAAGCTAATCGGACAGCGATGGTGCATGTGGGTTGACTTTGGTTCAGCGCTCCTAGAGGTTTGCCGCAGAACCTGAAATGATTATTTGTGTGGAATGAAGCTTACTTGAGCCAGAGTGGTCAGCAAACACATATTTTAAGTGTGCTGAGGCCTTTAAGAATCTTTAGATTCTCACAGTAGAATTCTGCGATAATCCACAAAATCTCTTGCATTTGATCTAATGTACACTTTGGAATTTTTTATAAGGAGAATCTACGTGGATTCTCTTCTGAAAGATTAGGAGAATCTTTGCACGAATGGATTCTTGGATTCCTCTTGAATTTCTAACCCTGACAAAGTAAAAATTTCTCTGATGCGTTTGACAAGTTTTCTCCAGTCCGCAGTCACTTCCGTTTCAGGCCAAGTTGAAGACGGCCTTTGTTTCGAACATGTTTGCATCCTCTAAGAGGTTTTGGATGAAAGACAGGTATGATGTTCTCTGTCGGCCTGGCTTCCTCCTCTTATGTGGTGGTGTGCAGAAAACACACAACTTCCTAAACTATCCCGCTGGCATCCTTAAATGACCATGATAAGTAAGTTGTCTTTTAGCCTTACTTTATCAGTGCCTTGGTACCGATTAGCAAGGTAGATCTGGATATTTGGAACTTGTTGAGCATATTTCTGTAGCAGGATGTCGAAAAATTATTGATCTTTCTCTCCATGTTGCAATTTATGTTTCATTTACCCAAAGCTGTACTTTTGTTTTAACTGGTATACTTTAACTTTTCCTTAATACATTCCAACTTTTAAAATGCAAACCAGGCAAGGACATTCCTTCTAGTGAAGTATTTGAAACTGGAGCTAGGCCATCATGCAGCCAAGATATGTGAAGCCATGGCTGATGCACTTGCCATAAAACGACAAGAAATGGCAGTGGATTACTGTAGTTAACAATCATTGCTTTGGTATGCTCATGATAAGACCCTATTCTTCAGCTGCAGCTGCTGTTTTTGATAACTGTGCCAGAGCTGTAGGGACTGAAGACTCCAATAGGGCAATGTTGCCAGTAAAATCTGAGCCATCGAAGACTTTAGATGTGTACCTCATAGACTGATGTGGAAAAGTCACCAATCTTGAACAAGGAAGTGGTCTTGATTCTGTATTTTTAGTCTTATCAGCACATTGAACATAAAGGGAGCAAATACATCTCCCTGCAGTTACCCTGGGCCAAGTAAGATTTCTGGTGGTAACCTACCTTTCCAGTAAAAAAAACCAGCCTCCAAAATGAAAAAAATATACATATTTACATATCATGAGATGGCTTCCTTACAGCAATACAGAAACAGAATACTGTGGACTCTCAATAATAACAATTTTGCCCTATTTTATAAGTAGGCCTATTATATACCAACTTTCCAGATATATGCTTGCTCTGACTATGCACTTAACATGCATGTAGTATTTACCTTGTGTTTACAGAGACATCCCACTTAGGCTAAAAAAATAAATTGTTATGTTGCCCTCAGCGACCGACCCTATTCAGAAATTGGAAAAAAATATTAGGGTCGGGAAAGCACCCAATTTTGCTCAGATTGGGTGTTTTTCGAGAAAAATATTTTGAAAATAGTGGAAAATGCACCCAAATTTGGTACTTTGGGTGCTTTAAAAAAAAATTTAAAAAAAAATGTTTTCCGACCGACCGACCGACCCAATTTTTCAGAAATCCCACTTCAGGGTAACACAACAATTAATTTTTTTTGGCCTTATTCATGCACTGTCATACTTTTTGTGCTTTGGGGGAAATATAGGATCATTGATTGAAAGATAGCTAGTTATAGGGTAATGTTTTATCAAGGAGCTCCAAGGATTTGAAGACTAATGATGTGCTTCCCCTTGGCATTGAAATATGTAGTACACAAATACTTGAGGATCCCTGGTTAAAAAACGAGGCCTGAATTGACTGAAATCATTATTTTACTGAGTGTCGAATTTTTGACTTTTGACAATGCTTTTTTAAATAGGATCTAGGATACGGTGACGATCATCCTTTTTCTTTAAAAGCGGACATGGGCCAGGTGCAAGAAATCTGAAGAAAGCAGTTGCTGGACCTTAAAATTTCCAGAGTATCAGTATTTTGGAACATTTTAATCCCAATTTTGATATGTCATTTGACTGAAATACAAGAGTGTATATTGTAAAATGTTTTACAAATATTTGAAACCTGGGGGATTTGACTTATTGGTAAAGCAAAGGAAAATTGGTTGAAAAATGGTCATTTTTGAACAATGCATCTGATATGTAAACGTTTATCTACAATGTATGCAGTATATGACAATTACACGCTTGCTTACTATCATCAAGCCCCATGAAATTCTTGTTGACAAACAATATGTAATGCCTAGCCAAAATACTTAAATCAATAGAAGGACCGAATTTCATTTTGAGTTTGCTAATGCCACATTCAAGGAAGACCTAGTATTTGTGGGCCTACATATAGACCTTATATTTCTTGAACCAATATGTAATTTGGTAATTGAATATGCCAGTATAATAAAACCCCAACTCCAATAGCTCCCTTCTGTTAAGTTCTGTAAAATATAAATGTATATAAATATCTGAAAATGCTTTCTAATTACTAAAAAGCATTTCCATGTCTACATCCCAATCAGAGTGTCACATTTGACCTTGTAGCTTACTTTTTTAGACATTGTTAGATAATTTTTCTAGTATATACTTGCAGAGGGGAGCTAATGGAGTTGGGGTTTTCTTGTTCTGGCTGTTTAGGGACCGCTCACTATTTACGCCAGGGGGGGAATGGTCTTTCATCCAATTTTTTACATCAATTTTTTTCGGATTCCCCCTTAATTTCTGTTTAATTTCCACCCAACCCCATAGTACTGCCACTGTAACAGTCCTCACTGCAGGTCCGTATGAAAGCATATAAGCCAGAGGGACAACGTTAACCGTCCTGATAATCCATGTTTCGTTCTGCTATATACCGTCAGTGGTAACGCAAGAGGTATAAAATTAGGGGTTAAACTGGGGGAAAATGTAACAACTGGGGCAAAAAAAATTGGAGCAAAAATGGCCGAATTAGGAAAACTTATGGAACGAAAAACTTGCTAATTTCAGCTAAAATTGACATAAAACCTTCGCTCATTACGAAAATGATGTAAACTCTTAAAATTTGTGATTCGCGCGAAGCACGCAATTTTTTCAACAGTTTACATTTAAATTATCAAGTTTCTCTTTCTTTTTTCAGTTTTTTTCTTTGACAGTTGAAACAAATTTTGCGTTCCCCCCTCATTCCTTTAAAAAAAAATTCGCATCCCCCCCTCTTTCTGGAAAAATAATTTCGCATTCCCCCCTAAATTTTACCATTCCCCCCCTGGCGTAAATAGTGAGCGGTCCCTTAGGTATAGCAACTATGTACTATAACAATTATCTAACAATGTCTAAAAAAGTCAACAACAAAGTCGAATGTGACACTATGATTAGGATATTGACATTGAAATGCGATTTTAGTGATGTGAAAGCATTTTCGGAGATTTGTATGCATTTATATTTTATAAGTATGATTAACAGAAGGGAGCTATTGGAGTTGGAGTTTTCTTACACTGGCGTATTCAATTAAAAGATTAAGCTCCTCAGACTGAGAGCTATGTGGTTACTTGCTAATATAGATGTATAGTTTGGGAGTGAAAGTTTCTTTTTCCACCCTCTCTTATATTTTGTTTTGAATGATGCTATCAACATATACTCCAACTTGGAGCACCAGACATCACCAAGTAAAGTACAAACATGCTGCCTCAAAATCAGAGACTTTCAAAAACTCATTTTTCCCCATTGGAATGCCCTGCACTAACAAAATTATAAACATCAAATCAATAAACTTTTCTATGATTCAGAAAAAAAGGGTGTCTTTCAGTGACAAAGTGCTCAAAAAATGGGGATAATTGGGTCAAATGCATAGAAAGTAGGGTCTTTAAAGTCAAAATTCATCCAATTTAGCAAATTTTTTCGAAAAATCACATCAGATTGAGAAAATTATGAGAGACAAGAGTGCGTCAGCTGTAGAGGTGACCAGGGGTCGATTTCACTAACATTACGACGCATCGTAGCTAACAAAGGGTTCAGCTCGTAACTACAACTAGACTTCACAAAGACTCAAAAACCCTTCGTAAGTGATCAACGCATCGTTAGGTATATGAATTATGCATTCAAAAAATCAAACCCTTTGTTAATGTCGCGTTGGGTCAAGAGGTGGTTGTAGGTAACTATGGGTTCTGGTCTTACGATGGGTTAACGATGCATTTTAACATTAGGGAAATCGACCCCTAGAGTTTGTTTATAATTTGAAAAGAGGGAGTCATTGAGTGATAGTTGGTAAAAATAGGGGGTCTTTTGGTGAGAGTGAGTGAAAAAAGTGGGTCTATTTAGTTGCTAAACGCTTAAGCGCTCCGGAGGGGGGATATTATATGCCTGTATTATCTATATTACAGTAGACAATTATAGCACAGTGATAATGGTGTGTGTAAACTTAATAGAATCAATTTACGCATGCAACACTGCTTTTATTGCGTTTTCATTGACCCTTTTTTCTTTACTTTTCTGAGCAATTTCAAGTTCAGTATTTTAATACATTTCTACCTAGTGTTCATTGATGCATATGATACAACAATCATGTTTTTGTACGTTTGAAAGAAAAACCTTTACCTATCAGTCAAGGTCGCAATTACCAAATTTACATTAATATTGTAGAAACTTGTTGCAATCAACTGTCTGTGTTCAGGATACACGTGTAAAGTCATGTAAATTTTTCTGGCCATGATGTTTTACAGAAGTTCTATCTTATGTTATCATGCAAAAGGTAGGTTGTGAATTTGTCAGCTTGCAACAAAGTTGAGTAGAGTGAGGAAATGGAGTAAGGTAAAAAAATGTATTACATGGATTTAGTACAAATACTGCACCATTTTTATTTTATTGGGCACATGAGGATCAAATTGAAAAATTGGATGATTACAGGTTTTTGTTTTGTTCAACGTTTTAGCCAGGATTTGAAAGTTGCCCGTCCAAAATTTGAATTTGGAAAAAACGATAATCGGCACTCAGAAACTATGATCAATCATGGTAATGATAATGTACGTTTGTATTATAAACCGATTATCGCCAGTGATAATCGCTGGATTCATCGGTACTTTCATCACTAGTGCTTTCACATGCTGAACTTTCTGACAATAATTCAGAGTTATAATAGCTTTCATCACTG
>JXSR01S069047.1:17307-28066 GCA_000969725.1 Ophiothrix spiculata
TTGTGAATTAAATGAGGTTTGCAACTGGTTCAAGGCAAATAAACTATCACTAAATGCTAAAAAGACAAATTTAATGTTCTTCGGAACCAAGTTTCAAACATCTAATATTAAAGATGATGATGATATTTTTCTTGACGGATGCAAACTTCAACAAGTAGATGAAGCCAAAATCTTGGGAATAACAATAGACAAAAATCTAACCTAGAGAAAACGAATTGATAATGTGTGTAAAACGTGTGATAGAAATATCGGTGTACTCAATAAGGTAAATAGTTTTCTCCCAGAAACTGCTGTGTTCAAACTATATTGTACTGTAATATTGCTATATTTGAATTGTGAACTATGGTTTGCTTCTTTGGGGAATGGCAAACAAAATGTATCTAAATAGGGTGTTTAAGCTCCAAAAATGCGCTTTAAGAATATCAAATAGTTCGTATCTTGAAAGATCTTTACCTTTGTTTCAAAGATACAACTTATTAAATATTTTTGATATGTATAAAAAAGAAGTTTTCAATTTTTATGTACAAATACAAACATGACTTGCTCCCTCATTCATTTGATGGCATTTTTTCTTGTCACACATAAATCATAATTATAATACAAGAAATAAAAATGATTATTTGAGTGAAATACACAAACTAAATAATATATTTAATATTGGGCCAAAAATATGGAACCAAATGCTTCAAAAAGTAAAAAACTTCATTACAGTTTGGAAATCTGTAAATCTATCCTCTTTGCTCAATTATTTATAGACCGAATATGAAATGTACTGTTCTTTTCGAATCATGATGACCACTACTTGTCGTGCTACGACTTCTTAAAATGATTGTATAAATTCAGCCTTATCTTGCTTAATGCTGTACATTCTCATTAGACACCCTGTCCTTAATTTCTACTCAGTGGCCAACGCTTTGTGGATTGAAAGGACAGCATGCATCTAAAATTGTTTGTATATGTAATATGTATATTTTAGCTAAAATATTTTTTGGAGTCTGGGACCAGACAGGTGCATTTCGCTTACATCTCAGTTCTCCTCCACAATGTTTTTTTTTTACAGTTGTTTGTATTACTTTTGACATGTTGTTACTGTAATTTTGCATATGTGGAAGAAATAAATTGTTGTTTACTTGCTTACTACAACCCACGTCTTTAAATACTGCTTTTGTTGTGCGCTCTTTGTTAATTTTATGAATTTTTTTGTTTTGTCATATATTTTTGTAAAGGTGGTACAACACTACTCAGGCTTCTGCTTTTGTTTTATCTCCATCTTTTGTGCTTGAATCGTATTTTTAAATAATGTGCTTGATGGAAATAAATAAATTTGAATTTGAATTTCATCTGCTGCAGCATTTTCTACATTTTAAAATGACACCTAAAGCTCAATTCATAGTCGGCCTCCAAACAAAATTTTTCCTACCAAACATTTGGTCGTGACGTAAAAATGACGATTGACTCCAAACAAAATAACTTCAACACCGAGTTGAGACCAAACAAAATTTCGCGCTAGATTGCACACGTTATTTAATTGCCACATACATTGGACCAATTTAAATGTTTGCTACCAGTTCATAGTTAAAGTTGGATGGCAAATATTTGGTGACGTCACGACCAAATGCCGAGTATGAACTGAGCTTTACTTGTTGAAATTGATCAAGGCGATCAAATTTTACAACAGAAAATCTGTTGGAAATTCTTATTATTTTCTTTATTTATTGCTGCCTATTTTCACCTGTTTCTTGAAAAGTTTTCTGTCGCAAAGTCCCCCTTTTCGGGGTGAGTCATCACATATACAAAGTGGTATCTGCTCAAAATCTATGGTATTGCCATAGTGAAACATCACAGGTTTGATAGATCAGTACTTTGATGGTTTTGAAACCATTCAATTTCTCATGGAGACTAGCTATTTTTAAGGTGTTGTTTTCTTGGAGGAAACAGCAGCCCTTTCATCTTTAAGGCTGGGGTAGACCTTTAACTAGCACAAACAGTTTTTGTATTCCAACTCTAAAACTAATAGCATAAACTATATGAAAGTATACATTAAGTAGAAGCGGATTTTTAGTCTGAGCATGATGATGATATCAGTTTTTGACCAAAAATGTCAATTTTGGCACAAAATGACAAAAGACATATTTTTTGCCCCCCCCCCAAAAAAAAAAAATATTCTGGAAAGCCTAAATTAGTATTCGTGAAATTTTGAACTTTTTTGCTTTTTGGAATCTATAGAAACAAATGTCTAGGAAGGGTTTTCTCAAATTTTTGATTTATATCTTAGTTTTTTTAAAAATGCCAAAAATGTCAAAATATGTGAAAACATCCAAAAATGACAATTTTTGGCAATTTTTCAAGAAATAAGATAACAATCAAAAATTTGTGAAAATCTTTCCCAGACATTTGGCTCTAAATTTCAAAAAGCAAAAATGTTCACAATTTCACAAATGCAAATTTTAGCTAGGCTTCCCTGATTATTTTGGGCAAAAAATATGGTTTTGGCATTTTTTACTAAAATTGACATTTTTGGTCAAAAACCAATATCACCAATATTTGAAGGGTAAAAATCCACTTCTATGGTTTTATGCAATTATTGATTTTTAGAGTTCGAGTACAAAAACTGCTTATGCTAGTTGAAGGTCTGTCCCAGCCTTAAATGTACTATACACTCCAAAACACTTTGTATAAAATAGCCAAGTCCGTTACAGGAGGAAGACACTTGAGCAGCACAGAATTGCTGCCTAGGCAGCACCAGCTCCAACGACTTGGTATTGCTTGGCATCAAATTGTAGCATGCCAGGTCGAGGGTTTGAATCCCTGTCATGGCACCAATTTTGTCATGTGTAATTTTATGACATACATTGGGTTTGTTTTCATTCATAAAAATTCTAGCATGGGCTCACTGCAATGTTTACGTTCACCGGAGTTTCTTTAAACTGATTTTTGTGATTATAAAGGTATAAACATTGGTCAAAATGAATTTTTGTTTTGAATTCTTTACTTGATGATTTTAGGATTATTTTATAAACGTGTTTCATAAGCTTCCTGCCGATCATGACCGTAACACATTACCCTCCATCATGTGCTTCTCATGCACTCAACTCTTGTTCGATGAGCGGTAAAAACTACAAACTGATGATGCTTTGTCAACAATTTGTTATCAGGTTTTTGAGATACGCCGGGAAAGTAGTGACGTCATAATTTATGTAAATCACCCAGCACGTGCGTTTTGGACCCAAACAAATGATCATGTCCACTAATCATACGTATTAACACAATAGGCACACGTAAACATACAATTCAGACTGATTTTTCTCGGTTGGAAGACTGAAATAACGGCAGGGGTCCCGTCCTGGCTTGTAATCACAACCTTCAGCATAATAGGCCGGCATGTTTTCCCTTATTTTTGTTTTAGACGAAAGTTATGGTATAAAATCGGAGTGGGACTTTTTCCCCCATAGACTTAACGTGTGGCAAAAATGGTCACATCGTTTGTTTGGGTCCAAAACGCACGTGTTGGGTGATTAACATAAATTATGACATCACTACTTTCCCGGCGTATTAGTTGATTGTCGACAATGAAAATGCTTTGCATTTTACTAATTTGTATTTTCATTTCATTTGTATTCTATTGTTTCAGATTGAGAGTGTGAGGTTGCTGGATCGTTTCAATGCTCGCAAACCAGCCGTGGGCACGCTTTACTTGACAGCTACACATCTCATTTTTGTCGACCACGCTGGCAAAAAAGAAATATGGGTAGGTAACAAGGCTCAAAATTGAGAGGTTGCGTTGTAAATCCGTGATCGCTATTTTCGACGTAAACCTTATTTCTATTCAAATGCAAATGAGCAGCTGTTAAAAGAGCGTCAACGGAACCCTTATTGAACTAAATTTCAAATAGAGCTGTACGTAAAAATCAACTTATATTTTCACTTCCTGTATTTTTATACAATCAAAGTATGTCACCTTGACTTACACACATGGTCTAACATAGTGCAGACATTAACTAATGCTTATTAAAACAACCGTTTCCCAATCAATATCCAGAAAATTAAGAGCTTTAGTTTGCTATTGTTCAAGCCAATTTCGCCTCTGACTGCTTTTCTCATTGATTTGTATGGTACACATACAACTTAACGTGCAAGTACCTGTTGCGATTTCTCTCAAAGAGAACGCAAACGTTAAATGTAGCGGTGGATATTACCGCTTGACTTGTAAATAGCGTAAAACAGCCTGATTTTGACGTTAAATTAATGTGGGACATACGTTAAACTGTTATGGTGCGCATATTGTGTTCTCATTTCTGGCAAAACTAATCGTATGATGTTGATCAGAATAAAAGCACTACAGTTATTCATGCTCAGTGATCACAACGGGGTACAAATTAATTTCATGATTTCATAGCCATATGCGTGCGCAGCACTAGGGACTAGAAATTATAAACTTCCACACACATTTGATTAAGTGGGTGTTATCCCATTATAAAGTATAGGGATAAAAAGATAACTCATGCATATCTATAAATCAGTCCCTGAGGCTAGCTTCCTAAATAGCGTCAGAGAATACCGTAGGGATAACCGTTATGCATTTTACAGTTGGGTTATCGCATACGGTAACCGTAACCTTATTTTCGCAACCTTTCAAATACCTTTTTCTTTACTTTGGTATTTGGGGCAATTTCTGATATATTGTGCAAATTAGCCAAATGATTGATAGTACTGTCAACCTGCTGTTGTGCATGTAGTTGAATTACTGTATATCTGTTTCCCCCCTTTTTTTATGCCTCTGGCTTTTATGCCTCCGCCAGAGGCATTATGTTTTCTGGTTGTCCTTCCGTCTATCCTTCCTTCCGCCCGTCCATCCGGGCGCGTTTCTCGGAACTGGTGAGGCGTATAGCGATGCAAGTTGGTGGAGTGGTGGTAAGGGTGGCTAGTAATTTTCTCTGAAAGTGTTGGCGCAAAATATGCATATTTAGTCGATTTTTAGGCAGAAAATAGGCAATTTTATTAGGTTTTTAGGGACTTGGTGTGAAATCCAATTTTTTGTTGTTGTAAATGTTAACGCAACCCCTTCAAATGTTAACCATACCTTATTTTGAATAAGTACCACATCCGAAAATCGGCCTGATCGGCTGTTTTTTTAACGAATACGATACGTTTTAAGATGGCGCTCTTACATGTAATCCTATGGAATCTGGAAAAAGAAAAATGGCCATATCTCTTAAACTAAGCAGTATTTTTTTAAAAACATTTTTAAGGACTAAACAAAAATCAAATATTTTTTGGCGGTAAATATTATTTAGGTTTATGTTCCTCTTAGACCAGCGGTCAATGGTGGCGCTGTCGTTTAACTCTTCCTTGGGGGTCAAAGGTCATAAGAAAGGATATAGGGAGGTCAAATTTTCAACCTCATCCGATTTCAAAGGTAAAGATGTCAAATTGTTTGTCTGGGACCAGCGATCAAAAGTGTTAATGGTGACTCTGTCGTTTGACCCTTCCTTGGGGGTCAAAGGTCAACAGAAAGGATATAGGGAGGTCGAATTTTCAACATCATCCAAATTTAAAGGTTAAGGTGTCAAATTGTTTGTCTATGGACCAACGATCAAAAGTGTTAATGGTAACCCCCATCATCTGACCTTTCCTTGGGGGTCAAAGGTCAAAAGAAAGGTCAAATTCTCAACTTAGTCTTATTACAAAGGTGGAAGGCATCGTGATCGACACTCTGTATCGAGAACTGCACGGCCCGAGAACCGTGTATTCTAGTTGAAACAGCACTGCAAACCTGCTTGACTTGACAATGAGCTCCTAAATGTTCTGAAAAAATGAGGTATAGGTTTAAATGATAATATCTTGCCATCCATAAGCCACAAGCAAGATGGCAGCCATAGGGTTGACACGTTGTTCAGAAAGATAGAGTACATGTTCCAATTCCTATTTGAAAATTTCTTGATTTCGTTGCAGTTGAGGACCTGTGAGTAAAATATGATTGTAAATCAGAATTGTGTAATGTTGATGTAAGGTAAATACTCTTCTACTTTACCGATCAATTGTTCATTTCATGATGTGTCAAGTTATGTATTGCTAGCGCTTAATTTATATGCTTAGTTTGATGCATATTATATTTAGTTGGCAGCCAAAATACCTTAGGGACATCATATTCTATGGAAAAAATTGGTATGAGACTTCCTATATTTAGCAGTGGTGTGGGTCTGTGTGTATTAGGTATCTCGAGATAAACATTGAGAGGATGTTTGAATTTTTTTCAAATGGTTTTGGTTTTGATCAATTTGATATATTCTGCCAAAACTATCCGTACATCATTTATCACATCACCTCAAAATTCATTCCTGCTTCCTAGTTTGAGCAAATATAGGACTTATAGGGAATGATGTTCAAAATATATCATAAAAGACAAGGCAGGTTGATTTTTTTGACACTAAAGTGGTTCAATGTACTACAGGTTTGTATGATATTAATATACCTTTTTTCAAATGATTGTTTTTAAGTCACTGTATCCTTCTGTCTTTTGTTTATAATTAATGATTTCCAGTGCATATATTAAGTGAGGCTACTGTCCGTAATATCATAATCATAGTAATGCTACTTACTGACTTGATTTAGCTTGGTTACAGGTCTTAAAAGCTTAATTATTCAGTTAATGGTGTGCCTATATGGTTCAAAAATTAAGATGCTTGTAACTTTTGAAAATGTGTCAGGAAAAAGGTTAAAGGAACATGTTCCAATTTTTCAAATTTTAATTTACATCGTTATCTATGAAAGTTCACCATAGATCGTCATGTGAGTGCAAGAAAGTCGTATCTGCAATAGCTGCCATTTGTCATAAATTTGGGTTGCACATTGGCTAATCTCCAATCTAGGGTGAGTGGTTCTTGAAATGTTTCTTCAGGTGACACTGTCACCTGAAGAACCATTGCAAGAACCACTGACATAAGACAGGGAATTTTTGAGGGATTTTTCACATTCTTGTGACAAAGTATAAAATAAAAATAACTTAGGGCAGCCACTGCAGATCTATACGACTTTCTTGCACTCACATGACGACTGATGTTTCTTTTTCAAATTTTAGCTAAATAACTTACTGTTTTGATTTTACGAGCAAGTCTGTATTTAACAGAACTTTGCCTATACTTTTGAGCCTATATTTCACTGTATGGGTAATTTTATGATTAGACACATTTCCACTTGTATCTCCAAAATGGCATATATTTCAGCCGTAAAATTTCACATGGTTAATGAGAAAAATTGTATTTCATGATAGCTAGAAAATATTGGTATCTGTATTCCGTACTCGGCAGGGTAGATTATCTTTCTACATTTCACCAACTTTGACAAGCGTAAACAAATTTCGGTACATGTTTTACATCCATCCTATCAGACTCGAGGCCCTGAGATTCTGACTTGACGATAGACGACAGAATTTTATTGTTGGGCTTTTTGTAGCGCAAGCGGGCAGCGCCAGGTTCGAACCAGCAATCTCTGGATTACAAGGCCAATGTTCTAACCGCTTGGCTAACGAGGCCCATCGTGGATATCCGTAGTGAAAATTTGATTTAAAAAAAAATGTTTCAAAAACTAGGAAACAAAAATATCAATGAAATTCCACAAGCTTAGACAGCTATAACAAAAGTTCAAAGGTATCAGGAATTAATTGTTGTGTGCTACCATGGTCACTGAGCAATACTTGAACATAATTAATTGTGTTACTCAAATATAATTAAGTTGGATTTGATTTTCACTTTAATTGGTTACCTTCATAATACACAACAAGTGTGTATTGGTGCATTTTTGAACTTTGTTTGACATATTGTTTAACATTATACCAGAAATGGTTATTTTTAATGGTTTTATTTTTTGTAAACTTCAGTTGAGAGTTCAATAAATTAAAATTAAGACTTGTGAAAATTAGTGCCCGTCCTGCTCATCTTGTACTTTTCAGTCTGTTGGCTAATGGATTGATGTCTTGGATCAGTAACATGTATGCATAGTTTAATCTGTGTGTTAACTGATAATGCTATGGGTAGCACAGTAGTTGAGTGTAAATCAGTAATTAAAAATAACCGTGACCGTAGATTTAAATTTCTGTTTACAAAATTATAAAATGTTTGCATTATATAACCATTTCAAAAAAATCAATTTTGTAGCTTGCACATGCATGTTATAAAACAGGCATGATTATCTTCAGGTTTTTGCCTGAATTCAGGCAAAAGGCTTGGATCTTCACTGTACAAAAGTATTGGGAAATTCACATTTTCAGCCAAATTCAGGCAAAATTACAAAAAGCCATAACCATCCCTGATAAAATGATCGAGATATTTGGTAAGATACTGGTTCGTCATGATGGGGATTTTTTTGTATTTTTGTTTATAAAATCTTTCAATTCTTTGAAGTTTGCTTGCGTTCTGCATTGATTAACTCGGGTTTCACATGCGCGCATGTTAGTATTTCATAACACTGGAGTACGACCAATCCTCGGATTCAAATCACGCACCATGTTTACGTGCATAAATTGAGCTGTCTTTGACCCAAACCATTGTAATAACAAGTGTTGGCTACATAAAACACAAACACACATGTAAAAACGTAATACACAGAAAGAAAGACAATCATGCTTGTAAATAATGAAAACAGTTTATTTTGTGGAAATTTTGATTAAACTTGCTTTATAATTGTTTTTTTAAAAAAACAATATAAGCTAAAGGTTTACATCGGAATTCATGCTAGCAATCAGTTACATGTAGAGATGCACCTAGCCTGTACAATGGAGAAACACAAACAAACAAATAAACAAACAAACAAACATGCGTGTATATAATGAAGTTTAATTCGGGGAAATTTGGATTAAATTCAACTTGATAGTTTTTTTTTTAAACAATAGAGGCTAAAGGTTTACATGCATGCTAACAATCAGTTGTATGTAGATACTGAAACACACCTCTAGAGCCTGTACCATGGAAAGCAGGTTGATAGAGAGTTACTAAATATAGATGCAAATTAAAAGATTTATTCTAAATGCTTTGTGTGAGAAGTTGGCCTTTAATAACAAAATTGAGCAGGTGGCATTGTATAGTTCAGAATTAATATTTACAGGTAGAATATATTTCTTAGAATTGAAGCATTAAAGGTACACAATTTTTGAGTGTGCATCTTCTATGCATTGTACAGAATTTTTATTTGATAAGGTTTTGATATTTATTAGAAAAATACTGGTACCATCCACGCAATTTGTATGAATCTTGTAAAATCTACACCGGTAATAATGGAATCCACTTCTTTTTCCATTGGTTGTGTAGGTGAAGTAGTCAATGTCATCATTATTCTGGGATGCTCTTTCAATACAAATGTACTAGTCTCCCAATAGGTCCAGAGAAAAAAATGATAATGAAGAACCGTTTCAAGAGCCACTGGCATATGGCAGGGAAATTTTAAGATGTTTTTCACATTCTATTAGTGACAGGGTGTTAAATAAAGTTAATTAAGGGCACAGTTAACCCCTCATTTTCAGAAATATTTTATGTTTTGTAACTCAGCAACCGAAAATCAAATCCATAAAAGTATACATTTCTAGATACATGTGGGTTTGTATGTAGAAGATGATGGTTAGGTCAGTTTTTGACCAAAATGTATGATTGTTCTTGGTCCTGTTTATTTATAAACCAACTTACTAAATTTTGCAAAAATAAAAGTTGGACCTCTTTTAGTTTTTAGAATCTAGAAAAACATGTCTACAAACTTTTTTTTGATTTTTGACTTACTTTTTAAAATATTGCCAAAAATAGGTCCAAAATAGGCCTTAAATGATTTTTTGGTCATTTTTGGCCTAATATTAACCTATTTTTGTCAATATCTCAAAAACGAAGTCAAAAATGAAAAATTGACATATATGTTCCTAGATACTTAAAGGTAAAAGAGGTCCATTTTTTTTTGCGAAATTTAGATAGATCTATAGCTTGTTTGCAAATAGATTGAGCCAAGAATAGGTTTTTTTGGACCCTTGGTCCAAAATCATACATTCCAATCCAAAACTGACCTAACGATCATCTTCTACATGAAAATCCACATCTAGAAATGTATACTTTTAAATGAATTTAATTATCGGTAGCTTAGTTAAAAAGCATGAAATATTTCTGAAAATGAGGCGTTAACTGTGCCCGGCAGCCAATGCAGATACGACTTTCTTGCACTCATATGACATTTTGTACTGTTGTTCTTTCCAGATAATGCACATGTATGTA
Source organism: Ophiothrix spiculata (assembly GCA_000969725.1). NCBI lineage: Eukaryota > Metazoa > Echinodermata > Ophiuroidea > Amphilepidida > Ophiotrichidae > Ophiothrix > Ophiothrix spiculata. Next base: position 27,552 of record JXSR01S069047.1, read on the forward strand.
GCCTCAATAGAGAAGCTATCTCTGACGGCAGCAGGTGCTCCAGCCAATGCAGATACGACTTTCTTGCACTCATAGATGACATTTTGTACTGTTGTTCTTTCCAGATAATGCACATGCATGTAGCCTCAATAGAGAAGCTATCTCTGACGGCAGCAGGCGCCCCACTCCAGATCAGATGCAAGACATTCCAGATGGCAACGTTTGTTATACCAAAGGATAAAGACTGCCAAGATCTCTACAAATCCCTGCAAAAACTGTCAAATCCAGGTACACTCACTCTAAAAATTGTATCCCCCCAATTTGAGCGTCGTAATAATTTGCTCGAAATCAGGCGGGTCCATATGTAAGGAAGATTCATATCTTTGCTATCATTTTTGAATCGGAAATGATTTTTTTTTTTTGGGGGGGGGGAATCTGACTTGATTATCAAACTCAAACATGTGTAGATGTTGTGTCTTCAACGTAGCAACTTTGCTTTTGAGAATAAACGAAAACCTGAAGGTGATTTATGCCCG
>JXSR01S069047.1:34424-44596 GCA_000969725.1 Ophiothrix spiculata
TTTGGTAGGGGTGTGCCGCTGGGAAATTTGAAGTACCACCCATGTTTATACCAATTTTCAAGAAAAAGGGACCCATCCATATACCAAATTCCAAATATTTTGAGTCAAATTTATACAAAAATTGAAATTTTCTCTGAAAATTTACCCCAATTTGGCGCAAATTTCCTATTTTTTGTTTGAAATTTAGAAATTGTGCCCAATTTTCAGAAAATTTTGAAAAACAGACCCATCGAAATACCACATTTTGCAAAGAAAAAGGACCCATTGACATACCAGACAGCCTGATTTTGCTACCCAAATTTGCGACACATCCCCATAATCACTTTTGTACTAAGTACATTTTTGCTTTATTTCTGGGATCTCGACCTCGTAAAGTTCCTGGAAATAAAGCAAAATTTTTACTACTTCTGGGTTGCCATGCCATGACCTCTATCATTAACTTCCGGGATCTGTTTGCCATAACTCGCAAGAATGGTAAGTTCAATAACATAAGGAGAAAATGCTCTGAAATTGACTTTTTTTGTTGAAGTTTTGCTTGGACATTTTTAGGGGGCGTTTATTAGAGCTGGGACGTTTATTGGAAACAATACAGTATCTTTCCTGGCTCGGGTTTCTTAACTAATATGATTTGCTAGTATTTTGGAATTACAAGAGATTTTGTTATATGAGATTTAGATATGTTTGAGATTAACAAGTGCATTTCTATTTTGAATTTTTCAGGCAGCAATGACAAGAAGTAGTCAACCCATGGCAGGGTTCAGTGCCCGGTGTATGGAAGATGAACAAATGCTTCAAGCCATCTTGAGGGCTAACCCTAAGAGTGCTTTCATGTATGTGGTAGACACTAGGCCAAAGGTAAGTCATATGGGTTAACTGTTGTTATATATACAATGATGTACAGGTAAAATGGGTCAATAATGATGAATGAATATTGCAAGTACTGTCATATACTAGAGTTGCAAATATCAAAATGGTGTATGTCATATGGGGGACCAGAATGACAGGAATGATAGATGAGTTGTGGGCTCCCCATTCAGTCATTAGTAACATTGTGCAAATGCTGCATGAAGGATCTCAAGCGATTCAATTATTCTTCCGCCATGGCATGGTTCAGACTATACTTTGATCAACACTAAATAGGCGGGAATTATTAGGCTTTTCTTCATCCGCAAGTAAACATAATCCCAGTTACACGCACGCAGTAGATGCTGATGAGCGAGTCAGATGTACAACACGGGCTGCGTCTCCTGCATTTATGTGTCCTGCTACGCACGCGCATATCTGTATCAATTCACGATGTGAAGAGGCCCGCCTATTTGGTGTTGATCAAAGTATACACTCTTGGAAAAAAATGTGTGCAGTTGTATCAAAATGATGTAGTTTTTACACCAACTTTGCAAGTTAAATTCATTCCAATTCCCTAAATGTTGTCATTCAACAAACTTTGTTGCTTTGCTTGACCAAATCGATATATCATCTTTTAGAAGCGACAAGCTATGACAACCGGAAGAGACAGAAAATGATGTAACGACAAAACTACAATATGACAAGAGCGCGAAAGCATCATTGTACTATAACTGGTAAATGATTGAGACAAAAGATCTTCCCAGACAGGGCAGTAATCTATTAAGTTTATCAAAATATTCTGCCGTATATATCTTATCTTTTCAGATAAATGCCATGGTGAACAAGGCTTCAGGCAAGGGCTATGAGAACACCGATTTCTATTCCAATATTAAATTCAAATTTCTAGGTATTGAAAACATCCATGTGATGAGAAACAGCTTACAGAAGCTCACTGAAGGTAAGTTTTAGGGTCTAGGACTGGCATAAGCCCTTTCGCAAATTCAGAATCAGCGGGAATTTTCCCATGCTACTTTGGGAGATAAACAAAGTGCGACTCAGGGACTCAGTTTGAAAATAGCCAGGGGAGCTTTAAAAAGCTCTCCTGAAGGTAATAAGGAGAGCATTGGTAGAGCATTTATAGTCGAGTGTTGGCGGGAAGCCGAAAATTCGAGTAGGCGTAGCGCGTGAGCATAACGGCGTGGGTAGGCCCCGGTGGGGTGCAGGGGCAATAGAGCAGAATTCTGTACCTTTAGTTCAATCAAACACATTTTTTTTGACCCCAGATTAATACCATGATTTGCAATTAAATTATAATAAGACCTAACAGGATTAGATCAAAATTTTTAAAAGATAAAAGCTTACCTTGCCTCCTACGTGGCGAGTGAAAAGAGTATCAACAACTGTTTATCTTCACAACAATTAGTGTGCGAACAGCCATTTTCCCATCACAATTTTTGAACGATTAATGTGAATTTAAAATACAGAGTACCGGTTGCGATTGTATATAATATGGCCCCTTACTCCGAATGTTTATTTACTTCGTCCGAGAAATACGGCACCAATATTGTTCACAAACAGCATGAACAGTGAGTTACTTTTCCACAAACAATGCACGTGTTACGTCGTACAGTAATGCAATGGGGAATCATTTCCGATAATGAACAATCACGGAGCACTGTTTATCAGCGCTTTCGGAGTTCTCAGAGCACAATGATATAACGTACAAGCTTGCTTGCTGAGAATGCTGTATTACTGACGGTAATGCAAGGGGCACGACAAATCGCGCTTCCAGAAGTGGGTTAAGGCACGCAGTAGCGATCGCGCCCCTTAAAATCGAGTCCCTGGCGACTATAACACATTTTCAATGGACTGAACTTTGCCATTTTCAAAATACTTGTGATTTTGTGCATTGTAACTCACATTGACACCTGGGCATGATTATTTATTTACAAACATATCTTGCAACAACAAAGAACAAAAGAGAAAACATTCTAAACTAATGTTGCGTCATTTTTGTGAAAAGGGCAAAGTTCAATCAATTAAAATACATCATTGTACCGCTTTGTTTATCTCCACTCTATCGCGAGAAATTGCCCACAATCCATGCTGATTCTGAATTTGGAAAGGATGAAGCATTAAAACATTGTGCTTGGCAAAACCCTTTTTCATTTTAAAATACTCCCTTTTTACTGAATTTTATAGTTTTCCTTTTTGAGTGTATAATTATGTTTTTGAAATATTCATATGTCTGGTTTATATTAATCTGTGCAATCAATTGTTTTATTATTATTTTATACATGTACTTGTATTATATTTTGTAAATTGTATGTAATTTGGTCTTAGGACTACCAAGTGCAATTTTAATAAACATGAAATGAAATGAAATGAAAAAAACCAGTGAATTAGTTTTTAATCTCGCATGATATTTCGTCTTTTACAGCATGGCGGAGGACTTCGTCAGATCTGGTCATCTGATCCACTTTCCCGGGTAACTTCCATCCAATCAATTTTCTTGACAGGTGTAGTCTTTTTCTTTCTCACTTTATGATCCGCTTTTGACGACTGGGATAAAGACTACATCTGTCAAGAAAATCGATCGGATTGAAGTTACCCGGGAAAGTGGATCAGATGACCAGATCTGACGAAGTCCTCCGAAGTAAAGGACAAAATATCATGTGAGATTAAAAACAAATTCACTGGTTTTGCCAAGCATAATGTTTCATCTTCTTACAACTAATTAAATGTGTATGGCAATGATATAGAAAGAGCTTAAAGCTCTCAAGACAAAAATGAAAACCTTAAAATTTTGTTTTGCTTTGCCTGTTTTGTTTCAGTTTGTGAGTTAAAGAACCCGTCAATGGAATCATTTCTAAGTGGTTTAGGGGCTAGTGGCTGGCTCAAGCATATCAAGGCCATTGTAGATACATCCTTATTTATTGCAAAGGTAAGGACCCTTCAATGGAAGCATTTCTAAGTGGTTTAGGGGCTAGTGGCTGGCTCAAGCATATCAAGGCCATTGTAGATACATCCTTATTTATTGCAAAGGTAAGGAAATTGGCATGAATTAAAAATAATCCTATGCACATATTGTTAGATATAGGTGTGTAGTTATTATGACTATGCTATATATTGATAGGAGGTATTACAAGCTAGAACATTGAAAGACTAGTAAGAAGACCAGTGGTTTTTTCTTCATATATTCGTATTGAGGGGAATTTCAATTCATTTTCTATACTCTATTAAACCTTGGAGTATGCAGAAAGCAACCAGACTCTGTTACAAGATCCATAGCATATCCCTTGTATTCTACAATATTATGACCTGATGGTTTTGTATTGTATAAGAGACTAGTAATGATTGATTAGAATTGATTAACCTTTTCCTAACATAGGGCGTCCCTAAATTACTGTCAGCTCAGGTGAAGGACGTCCTCCAGGCACCCTAAATAAACTGAAGTATTACTACAATCACTGCCTCTTACATTCAAAAACGCTTTCCCAGGTAGTGTGTACAGTTTGTACAGATGTTTCTTGAAATCTCATTGAAATACATAGAATATATCTAAAGATTATTAGAATTTACTTTAGAAGTCAATTTAGAGCTAAAATGCCTTTGGCCTGGGTGGAAAAGTGGTCAGACTGGAAAGCATTAAAACCAAATCAATTTTTATACATAGATTTTTCATGATTTTGGTATTATTTCTGACTAATTTTGTTGCTACCATTACACAAATATGAACATAGTTTTATTTGAAAATTTAGTAAGATTGGGTACGTGGTTATGATTCCATAAATACAGGCTACTTTATTTCCCCGTATGGTTATATTGGTTTATGTGCGTGAATCGGCTGCTTACTACATACTTCAAGGTTAACAAGAATATATAGTGGTTTTTTTTATCATTAATATTGAGGTTGTTGTTTACATGGGTTTGACGTAGAAAATGCAGTTAACAGGAATGGTGCATTCAGATTCCTGCCAATTTTATCAAAAGACACTTATTAATGCAAACTCCTTATTACCAATGCTATATAAAAGACTTGCATCATGCAATTTTAATTTTTGAAATTGCATAAAATCTGAATTCACCATTTATGTGAAATACAGTAGGATGTGATATTAGCAATCCTTTCCATGTAACAACTTTGTACTTCTATATTTAATTTCAAATTGGTTTATTATTCAAATTCACGTTGCAGCCTGTAGGCTGAATTACATGAAATTTACATTAAAACTTCATTACATTTTTAAAGAAGGCACATAAAAACATAAATTTTATAATATATTGCAGAACATACATAAGTTGGAAAAAATATTTGGATTCAAAATAAATATATTGTATGAAGAGATCAGTAAATTTCAAGACTGGTAAGAAATTATGCCAGAATGATGAGGTTAGAAATACTGAATTGACCAAATTTACTGTGTATGGGAGAAAGATTTCAAGTGTTCAGTATTGCATTGGAATAGCTGGACCTTTTTCTTCTAAGTTGCATGGCGTAATTAAACACAGCCAGGTTGAGAACTTGTTAAGAAGCACATACATTTAGTTGATATGCTTGTCTTGGAGAGATTTAATCCCCAGCTTGACAAGAGAGTAATGCTGCTTTCATACTTTGGTAGCTTTGCAGCTTTGTCATTTTGTAGCTCTGTTGTCTGCTTCGTTTTGCACTTTTGTCGCTTTGCAGTTTAGCCGCTTCATGTCGCTTTGAAAGTTGAATTCATTTCAACTCGTTAAATCTTGTCGTGCAACAAAATTTTGCCGATATTGATTATTTAAGCGACATGCAGCTTTGACAACCGGAAGCGACAAGATTTTTCAAAAAATATACGTCTCATGCAGCGACAAAGCTACAAAACTATACGAGTATGAAAGCAGCATTAGCATATGATTTTATATCAATTGCAAGGATATATTTACAGGCTCACTTCTTAATATGTTAAAGTTGGTCAACCAGTTTTTAACTGGGCTAAGCTTGAGATTGTTCATGCTTGACCAATCATGACAATCATGGAGCATTGTCTGATGATCATCAAGATTTCATTGAATACTTGGTTTACATACCATCATACTTATTTTCCCTGAACTTAAGCCAAGAAAGGTGGATCTTGTGTGTGTGTGTTGGGGGGGGGGGGAAGTATGTTGTAGTTAGGGGTTGTGGTAGGGATCGTTGTGGGTATGTGTTTTGGCATGGTTAGGTAATATTTTTGGGGAAATTGGGCTTCATCTTGTTAATCATATGGCCTACATTCAGGATGTTCGGTAAGTGGGTGGGGCATGGGCCAAAGATTGATTTGCCATGAATTGAGTGTAAAATATGCTAATTAAAGTACCTAATTTGCATATTTTATGCAGAAATTACAAATTGGTTTAATTGGCATATCTTCCATACCATAAGACCTACCTTCATGATATTAAGTGACCATGTGGCCCTAGACCTTAGTGCCAACTGCAATTCCTGCTCAAAGTATGCAAATAAAGTATCTAATTAGCATAATTTATGCAGAAATTAGTTTTATTGGCATTTCTTCTGAACTGAATGACTGTCCTTCATGGTATTTAGTTATAATGAAATAATAAACACTGGTCACATTGTAGCATAAATGATGAAACCCCGGTGACCCTGTAGCAATATTATAAAGCCCTTGTCTCACTGAGGATACGTTGGTGCCAGGGGTCTTGTAGTTACGAGAACCTATTTTTATTCTCAACAAAAGTTAGGTCAATAATATATTTCCATGCAGACATTTGTTAGAGTAATGTATCATTAAGCATGTTATGAAAAGCACTGGGTCCCAAGATAGTACCTTGAGGTACACCACCTGAGAGAAGGATCCACTCAAACACCCATTATGCAGTCAGTTGGCGACAAGGTCAAGAAAATTGGCCATGCTTTGATTCTGGATGTGTCTTGTTTTCAAATTGAAATTTTTCTTTCTGCTTCTGCACATTCTAGTTATGTTTAATGTATTTTTTAATGTTGCATTGCAGGCTCTGACAGAGGAAGGAGTAAGTGTGCTAGTCCATTGTTCAGATGGTTGGGATCGTACAGCGCAGACATGTTCATTGGCCAGTATTTTGCTGGATCCTTATTATAGGACTATACAGGGCTTTCAGGTACTGTATGAGTGGACATTTTTGTGTTACATTTATTTTTACACTTTTTGTATCCTATATGTACTGGTAATATATAAACAAGTTTAGGGTTGTATTTATAAGCAATGGGGCCCTACACTGTGGATTATTGTTTTCAATGTCCTATAATTTTGGTTTGACTTATACTAATAGGTCATTGGATGGAGAGCGTGTATGGTCTGTGAAGTGTAACAGTGTCAAACTGATCATGCTGATGAAACAATGTGATGGGAAGTTTGATCCCCTAGATTACCAATATAAAATATCCTTAGACAAGACAATTTAAATCCAAGTTAAAAACCCATCTCTTCCGTCAGGCATTTCCCGTTTCTTAATTTTTCGTCGTGTTTGTCCTTGTTCATTGTTCCTGTTTTCACGTGCTTCAAGATCCTTTTGGATGATTTTTGCGCGTTATAAGAACGCTTAATTATTATTATTATAATTATTAAGACATTGATTTTTTGTCGATCCAAGTGCATTGAGGAGCTGTTTGGGAATACCACAATACAATAGGTTTGCATCAAGCAGATCTGAGGTTGCAAATAATATCGTTTAAAGAGAAAATGGTTGTGATGAGTTTCTAAAAACAGTGTAGTATAACAAAAACCAAGTGAATTGATGATGGATTAAACTTCTGCACTGCTGTAATTTACGTACCTTCAGAAGTACTTTCAGATGTGCTACATCCGTCCTCAGCTGATGTTGTTGCTGTGAAATTTCTCTTGGGGATGATGTCATAAGATGACGTCACCCTAGAGATAAAGGCCTGGATTTAGACCCTATCTGGGACATCTTGCTCCAGAAGAGGGGCGGGGCGAAATAACATTCTCAAGTTTTCATGACGTCATTGTCATCTTATGACGTCATCACCAAGAGAAATTTCACAGCAACAACATCAGCTGAGGACATCCGATAGTACTTCTGAAGGTACGTAAATTACAGTAGTGCAGAAGTTTAATCCATCATCAATTTAGTTTCTACCACTATGTATGAATCTCCACTTTTATAAAAAGCAAGTTGTTTTTTATTTCTCAGAAAAGATATGGTAAGATAGTTAAGTAATATGTGGACTGCCGCGGCAAAAGGGTGCAGTTGTCGGCTCGTACATGTTGCTCCTTATAGCATATCTGATGTATGCTATTTGTATGCATCAGATATGCTACAATGAGCAACATGTAGGAGCCGACAACTGCACCCTTATTATTATTACACATATTATTATTGGGCAATTCCAAATGTATTCGGCACCACCTCCCAGTGGAAAGCACTTTTGAAGTTGAAGTTAAAATGACAGCTGGAATTTCATGTGCCAGCTCTGGAATTGGGCTGCAAAATAGAATTTGAACAAATTTACAACTGGAATTTATGAAAAAGCAAATGTCTTTCATAGCTTCCCCTTAGACTTTATAGACTTCATGTTGCTGGAATTTCAAAAAATTGCTGTGTCTTCCATACCCTCCAACTGGAATTGAAGTCTAAAGTAACAGCTGGAATTGGAATCCAGAAGTGAAGTGAAACAAGAAGTGTCCTATTTGGTCATGCAGTTTCAGTTCAGTTTCAGTTTATTCACCAATTATATACATATCAAAGAATTACAAATCAGTTACAATGGTGCGTTGACCAAAAGAAGCAGAGCTCGTACAGAATGTTTGGCCACCCACATGTCTTCCATAGGGGTGTGTGGATACATCTGGAATAGTCCATTGTCATTGTTATCGAACTGAGTAGAATTGTGATAATCTGGATGGAAAGCTGACTCAACTGGATCCGTAGCGTACCGTAAATATTAATATTGTGCCTTTTTGTTTTAATGATGCAGGTATTGGTAGAAAAGGAATGGCTTGCATTTGGTCATAAATTTCTGCACAGGTACGATTGCGATTCATTTCAGTTCACAAGAAATTTGAATAAATTGAGTTTATGATGTGCCAGAACAAGAAATAAGCATTTTGGTATTAGTATCTAGCACCCAGGGGTTAAAAGGGGCAAGGGCAAGTTGCCCCAGGCACCACTCGGGGGGGGGGGAATCATCACTACATAAAAAATAATTGGACTAACATTTCGTCAGTGGCGGCAGCAAGAGTGGACATACTGCAGAAATTAGCAAATTTTTGCCTTAAGTTTTTTGCGCGCTCTGCATGCCCTTTATTTCTTTATTTTTAGCTTAAATATGCAAATATAATGTGAAAACCTCAAATTGTTTTCGCGCTTCACGTGCGCGCTTAAGATAAAAATTTAAGCAAATTTTAGCAGATATTACCAATTTTACCCAAAAAAAGGAGAGTTTTTCAAAGCTGCTGAATTTTTTTGGTGAACCTTTTTGCCATATTAATTCAGGGGGCACCAGTATCACTTCTTGTCACAGGCACCAGACACCCTAGCTACGCCCCTGCTAGCACCTCTTTCAATCATATCTGTTTATAGAAGAAATAGAGTGTGAACGTAAAGGAAAATCAGCTGCCAACACAACATCAGGGAAGAATTAAACCCAGGACTGAGTGCTGCACTACTTGCAGTCATACACATGAGAACAATAAGAAGGGAAAAGATAATCAAGCAAAAATCAAAAATCATCTTGTTAGGCTTTCGCCAAGGAAACCCTTGGTACTTGGTAGTAGCTTATCTTCAACTGGGCTCCAAGATATTTTCAAATTGTGTTTTAAATGCAGGAGGAAGACTGGAGTACCCAGAGAAAACTACCAGGTCCAGGATTCAAACCTGGAACCATATAGACCTTTTCAAAATCCATTCGGAAATCTCCGGAACATTGATCACATGGCCATTTTTTCAACCAATCACGTACAAGCTCTAGACTTGGTCAAATCCTTTGGGTGTCCCTTTATCTTTCTTTGGCTGGTAATCTTATTCCTTAAGTTTCCCCCCTTTTTTTCATGTTTGTTTTAAATATTAAATTTCTTTTCTTTTTTATTTTAGATTTAAATTTAAATTTAAATTTTATTTCTTTTTTAATTTCAGTTTGTATAGTTTTTAATATCGAAGGTTAGATTCCATTTTCCATGTTTTATTTTTATACTTTGTTTTCCATTTTCATCAACACCACAAAAATTCCCAAAATAAAACTACATATTGCCCTTAAGATTAACAGCATTATGCAATATGTTCTTATACATACATCAAGGCTTGTCAAGTTTATCCATTTCCTGGGTCAAAGTCATTCCAAGTCCAACTAC
>JXSR01S069047.1:64270-74448 GCA_000969725.1 Ophiothrix spiculata
AACTGACTGACTGACCAAAAATTTTAATTTTTCCACTGGAGGGCAAACAAACAATTTATTTTTTGGCCTAATTGGATGAAAGCATTCATTTTCAGAATGCTCTTGATCAAAATCATGGAATGCTTGACCATTTTTTTTATATCAAATTGTTTAATTGCAATTTCCCTCTCGTATTTTGACGCAATTTAGTAGACGTCAAAATTGTGATGTTAATATATAAATGTTTCCTTTTGAAGTAAGTATAATGTATTTCAGCCCACTGTAGATATTGTGCCCAAGTGAATTAGCAAAACTTAGTTGTTGTCCAAAGTTTTTGCTATAAATCATAAGATTTTAAGATTGGCCATTGTACAACTTCAGGACAGTGTTTAAAGTTTTATGACATAGGTCGCTATCGCACAAGTATGAATATTTAAATCTCAGAGTCTATGTGCTTTGTAACTGCATACCCAGCTGTTGAACAAAACCATTAGGCCAAGACAAGAAAAAAAAATATATTTTTGCCCTTTCCTTACTGACCCCAAAATTATGAAAATCCAGGGTAGCTAAAAAAGACCCATAATGTTGCAAATAATATCTTGAAAAAATATATGCATTTGAACTCCCCTCTGACGCTGGCCTCGGAGACTATCATAATTATGCAAAATAAACTTGATATAAATTGTAATTAAATATATTGTCAGTGTTTATCATCACCAGAGTAAGTGGTTGAAAGTTTCATCCAATTACAAAGTCGCCAAGGTGTGACTCCCAAAAGAGCCATATTGTTGCACCTGTTTGATACCATAGTGTATAATAGCATCCTGTTGAAGTATTGGCCCATGCATGATTGCAGTACATGACGTCATTAAGAGTCGTTGTTGGGTGCACCTGTTTTTAATTGTCTCTTGAGCTTTGTTTTCTCACTTTACTAATTGACACAGCAATTGTAATATTAAAATGATTCAGCTTATTGCATTAATATTGTTAAGCCACACAAAAGAATGACCAATCATATAGCTAGTTTTGGCATTTAATTTCTTCAGAAATATTAACCATATTTCGACTCAATATCTAATAAGTCTATAGGCAAAATAAATATTTCTTGGAGGATATAAACAAAAATCCCTGCTGGGGTTGCATTGACAAATAGTGGGGCCCTGTACTTTGGATATTTGTTTATTCTGTCCAATAAATTATTGTTTAGCCTAAAGTAATATGTAGTTGATGACCATTGTGGGTCTGCTCACTTGTGTTAATTTATAAAAGTAGATACATGTATAACTTAACTAAATTATTTTGTGTTTTGATTAATATGGTTCATGGTAAGCTGTGATCCAACTCACATGTTCAATTTGATAGGTAAAAACAAATAAATAATATTAAGGAGTGCTTTTTCCCCTTTGATGAATTTTTGCAGTACCATAAAGAATAAGTATAGATAAAAATATAATTTTAATAAGTTTTCAGGGTCATGTTACAAATTTTTTCTTAAGCTTGCCTATTTAGATGAAAATATAGGCCAACAGAGATTTGAATCAAGTTTATAATTATCAATGTTTCGTCAATTACTTATTTAAATCTACTTAAAGTGAAGCTTGGTGAAATTTGTGTAATATTTATGTTCAAGTTTGATTACACAGTTAGATTTGCTTGCTATCTAGAGTAAAAGTGTTTATCAGAATTACCATTGGGTATTTAATGGGTTTTTTTTTGATAGGTTGTAACAATTGTTTTTATTTTAACATTTTTTTTCAATTAAAAAAAATTATGTGGTGTGACAGTTGTGTTGGAGTGGATGGATTAATCTTCTCAGGACTTTTGCCATTCAGCAGATTCTATGATAAGACAATTGGAGTGTCATTTCCCAGTGTGACAAAAAATACATTGTTAAATGATACAGTTAGAGTACTATTGCTTATATAACGTTAACAACTCAGACCAATAATAATGCATGTGCGCAACAAGAAGTTTTGTTGTAATGTGCTCTTTAAGTTTCTTTTAGCATGGGGCGTGAGGGTTCCTCTTGTAAGTTAGACATTTCTTGAAATGCCAATTTTGCTTTCTTTCATTTGGCCCATTTAAATCCAGTATTACAATGTTTTCCTCTTTTAAAATGATTGTCCTCTTTTGTAAGTCTCACACACCCCAGGTTAACCAAAGAATTAGTTGATTCAATTGAATGGATAAAGATGAAACCAAGTGGATGAAGCTCAGTGTCAAAAGATATTGAGGGCTTCCATACAAAAGTAAAACAAGAATATTTTGTCATGTGAGTGCAAGAAAGTCATATTTGCAATAGCTGCCATTTTACATTAATTTAAATCGCACAGTGTAGTATGTCCAGTCTTGGGTCAGTAGTTCGTGAAGCCTGAAGAACCATTTCAAGAACCACTGACATAAGACAGGATTTTTACATTCTTGTGACAGGGTGTAAAATAAATATAACTTAGGGCAGCCATTGCTGATTCGACTTTCTTGCACTCTCATGACGATTTATATATTTAACATAGGTGAACATGGATATTATACGAGGGGGTATCAAAAAGTTTTAAATTTTACCTAGAAGGGATCTAGAGCTATATCAATTTTGTCAGAATAGTCACTCATCTTTATGTACATTACGGTGCAGAAATTGTCTCATAAGTAGTTTTATTTTCTTTACAGGTCAGGTGGGGTTGATATACCTACCCCTTATTGCATAAGCTACATGGTGGAAATTGAGACATGCGGTGTAATTAAGTCCCTGCATTTGAAGGATTACAGGGCCCAATAAATCTGACACACCAAAGTTTAGTTGTTTGATACCATAGTAAATGGGAGGGTTTCTTCTTTCCATTGATACAAAAATTACGGAAATCGGTCGATCAATGAGCAAACAACAAAATTACATTGAAAATAAATGAGTTTTCAAACATTTCTTAAAAACAGCTAGAGTAGGTGACTCTCTGAAGAAAACAGGAACCTGATGCAAAGATGGCTGAAGTACCTCGTAATAAAATGACTTTACTTACTCTATTTCTTCTGGGTAAAGTTCAAAACTTTTTTATACCCCCTCATGTGGCATATGTAATGTATTTTCCTCCCAAACAAGTAAATTATGACAGGCCTGAAATAATATTTCTATTTTGAGCGAGCAAATGTAAGCATACATTATGTAATTTCTACAGCTTGTTTTATGCTAATTATCTAAAAAATCCCAACTTAAACACTATTTTGATAATTTAGAAGTTGGTGGCTTAAAGTTGAATAGTATTCTAATTATGTAAAACAAAATCTGGGTTCCAAGTCCTTTTATGCACTTACATGTACACTTGAAACTGGTTCTTTTGATAATTATTTTCTTGCAAAACTGTGATTGTATACTGTTTTGCTGTAGTTGCACTTTAAAGTAGTGTGAAGAAAACCTTTACATTTTTACGCGTCTGGTGCGCTGAGGTCAAAGTTCAAACACAACTCACGCAATTCTCGTGAGCTCGTGTGATTTGTCTGTTCTGTTGCTGTGTGACTTGATGATTGATTTGATTGGTTTGTTCAGGCGATTTGGTCCAGCCCAGAATGAAAAGGGTTTTTCAGATGACTATAAAGAACCTGATTTACACTTGTTTGTTGAAAATGATTGTGCAAATTCCAAATTCGTCTGTTGTTTTTCTTTTTTAAATTAAAACTCAATTCAGGCTGTTTGGTCACTTGGAGGATTCCTTTCTATACATGATAAATATGTTGAATGTTAGTTATCATACCACGAAGAGAATTTATTTCCATATTTGAAAAAAAACGGTGACCTGATATATTTAGTATCATACCATGAGCGTGTCGAGACGCATTTTATCATGTCACTGAAGCTGAATTCATACTTAAAACTCAATGTGTTGCGTTTCCAATAATTTTCACCTCAAACGGCACCGCAAATGAATTCACACTCAACACAAACAGACTGCGGCAGCCGATGACATGAAAACGCAATGGAAAGTTCAGCTTTTCTCAACTCGATTTTCGTTGCCGCAAGTGGTGTTGTGTTTTGATATCGATTGATCGGAACTGCTCAAAACTCCTATCTGCACATGCTCGGTGCGTTTCTGTCGAGTCTGAATTCAGCTTGTGTGCGTCGGAATGATGCATTATGAATTTATGTTCATCAAGAGAAGTTTGCTTTTGCAATTTCTTGTGAAATAAGAACTGTGGCTTTTGCCAATTTTTGTGAAATGAAGCTAAACAAATTGCAGAAACAATAAATAGCCTGATAATTAAGATGGCATAATAATTTAGTGGCATGATAAATTCGTATTTAGGTTCAGCGATGATACGGTCTAAAAAATGATTGACTGCTCAGTGTCATATCCAAGTTTAACTGTGCTTCACCTGGACATGGCACTTTGCAGTTGATAATTCCTCATACCAAACCCCTGCTTCACCTAATAAATAAGATTATATGTTTTCCATGGTTGTAACCATTTCAGCTTGCTATCCTATAAGTTTTAATTCTTCATCATATGTCATGTTCTTTTTCAATGTAATTTTTAGTTGCCAAATATAAATTTAAAATCTTTGCTTACTGTATTTTCTGTGTAGATGTAAAAATACACTACATTTACTCTTCCTTTGCTAAAAAATAACTTGGGTCATTTTTCTAATTTCAGTAATGAGTAAAGTTCAAGTATTGCTAGAATAAAATATTGACAAATGATGGCCAAATTAATCTTAACCAAATCTTAAACAATGCTTGTAACATTTTTAAAGTTATAGAAAAGTTCATCTTAACCAAAACTTTCAAAATTACATACAATATGTGGATCTGCATTAATAAACATTAAACTTGTACGATTTAGGAATGGGATAAATCTAAATATCAACTAAATTGATTTCTGCAGTCATTATGTTCTCCATGTCGCAATATAATTTACTATTAAGGAAACATACAGGGGGCCGTTTCATAAAGATTTGAATCAAGCGTACGTTTGATTCAAATCTTTATGAAACAGGCCCCAGAAGTCCAAAATTAAACGTTAAACTGTTTCTTATTAAGTTGTGTTGAAAATTCTAATTTGGTTTGCCATAATTTACATTAAGTGACCAAGTGTGTATTGCTTTTACTGTTTGAATTTATGACCATAACGATAATAGATTTCAAGTTTGCAATTTGTTTTTCGTAATAACTTTGGTTGCATTTTTTTGTGATTATCCAGTAAATTGGTATACAGGTAAAAAATCGCCTTGGTCAGCTACATGCATTTTAAAGGGAACAGAGTATTTGACCCATGAAAGTTGTTTCACTTAAGCCAACCGCTACATTTTACAAATTTCAACAGACAACCCAACTTTTTGTAAGTTGAAGTACAGTGAGTTTAGCCTTGATTCAAATATTGAAAAACAATAATATGTTGATAATAAAAGTTTTGGTAAAACTTGACATGAAATTTTTAGAAAGTGTACACATTACCTATCCTGCTGAAACATGCAAGAATCAGTTTGAGAGACATTTTAAGGCTGATTTTAGGCAGTTTATTTCATTGATAAAAGCCAAGATAAAAGTAAAATCTCTGCTGAAAATATTTTTAGTTTACCACTACAAATGACCCTGTTTAATGTGTAGAGTAGCCTGTCTTTTGACTTGTGCGTGTGATAACATCTATTCCACTTTCAATGGTGCTTTCTCTAGTCAAGTAGGCCCACAATTTTTGGATCTCAATATATTAAAAATGGCAGGGCTTTCAGTGCTTAAATTCCTAGGTGCTTGGGTGTTTATTAGTGTATAATGAATGAATTGAATGTCGTGTCTGACACTTCCCCAAAATTATATCAAAACCATTTATAAGATAACCAAACCCTAGAAAACCTATATCCCTCTATACATAGAGATTTAATTATCACCATTATCAATCAGGTCAGGGTTTTGAGTCCAGGAACCCTCAATAAAATTAATTGATCACAATGCAAAGAGTATGTCTCCTTGTTTCCTTGGGCAAGAAAATTTACTCTAATTGCTCTGTGGTTCGGAAGTCACATTGAGCCGTTGGTCCCCTGTGCGAATGCTCCTTCTTGGAGCGCTGCATACAGTGTATACCTGGTGAGTCTATGCTGCTCTCATTTACTTAATATGTTAGAGTTTTGGGAGCCAAAATCCATGGGTGGGAACCACTCTCCATTGATGGGTAGATGGTTCAGAAAACCTGTCAAATTTGATTTGCTTTAATATAACCAGTTTTGGTTTATGTAGTACAATGCAATAACATCATAA
Source organism: Ophiothrix spiculata (assembly GCA_000969725.1). Classification (NCBI taxonomy): domain Eukaryota; kingdom Metazoa; phylum Echinodermata; class Ophiuroidea; order Amphilepidida; family Ophiotrichidae; genus Ophiothrix; species Ophiothrix spiculata. Next base: position 70,488 of record JXSR01S069047.1, read on the forward strand.
GAATATTGTATGTAATTTGTTGCACAGCATATTGTAGCGTATGCCGTTGCTGAAAGGCGTCAGCGAGTAGCAGCATAGATGCAAATGTTGCTTTATAAAAAAGTACTGCACAGCCATTCAGTTATTCGATTGGATAGCCATGCACTTTTGAAAAAAATAGCCATATGCGTTAACTTTAGAAGCGAGCTATAAATTCACAGTAAAAATGTTATAATTTGACTCTGTGAATGAGAATTGTTCACAAGCCTGCATAATGCAGCTCATAGTGTAGTGTTAAAAACTGTAGAGCCTACTAATCTATGATCTCCTGCATTCACATATTTTTGAGTAGCCACATATGGTCTCTAACTTAATGCGATTTGAGATAAAAGCACAAGCTTTAAAGCACAAAGCTATTAATTTTTCCAAGTCAAGTAGTAAACTCTTAGGGCCATATTCCAGAACAATGTTTTACTCTAAATGTACGTCTGACTCGTGAGTTAGACCAACGTTTAGCTAAACGCAATTCCAAAAGTGTTGATAAATTTAGACATCCGTTTAAAATGCATTAAACTGTTGCTAAACCACTCTTAAATTAGATTTGCTAAGGGGGTAGTTTAAGGTGTGTTAAAAAATATGTGTGCATGGTACTTTCAACACTTTCTTCATCGCGGTTATCTAAATTTTTATAGAAATAATATAGAGGAAGCTGCTTTGCTGTATAGCAAAGCTCAAGTTTGATATTATAAAGGGGGCTCTGACTTTCAGGTGGGGTAAGTGAGGAAAAGCCTTTCAAGTTGAATTCAAACTCCTCACACCCACCGTGTTAACATTAACAGAATTTATAGCTGTCCTTTTTCTTGAACTCTTCCCATTTCACATCCAAGTTATTTAATTTATTACTTTGAACAACAAGAACATAAATAAATTTATTTTGCAAATAATTCCATAGGCCATGCAGCAATGTAAAAACACAGTTAAATATACCCGCATTTCAACACTGAACAGAATTCACTTAATAGACCTAATTATGTATATAAACTCATTTTCATTCAATGCAATATGATAAAAAGTACAAAGAAGAGTCAACGACACAATTAATGTGGCACACTTCGTTGATTGCTATTGACAAAAATAGGATATTGGGGGTTGATATTTCTAGTTGTTAAACATTGCATTTAGCTAGACTATTTGATAAAGCATTTAAACAACACATTCCTAAAATGCAAGTCTAGCTAAAAACATTTTTGACTTAAACAATGGTCTAACTAAACATCATGTTTTGCTTCAAGGCATCGTGTTTTGCACAAAATCAACAGTTTGATTTGCCACATGGGGAAATGTATGTTACCATGGTTACATACCCCAAAAATCACCATAAAGGTGATGATAATTTGTTACAACTTATAAGCCAAATAAATAAATAGCCAAATAAAGCCAAATTAATTAAAAATGGATGACACTGAACAAAACTGGAAAAATGTGCACTACTATTAGAATTTTATAGTATATCACTTTTATTTCTTTAAGAGGCATATAACATGGTCAGCATAATTCTCAATATTTTTCCAATCATTTGTGAGATTTTTATACTATCAGATATGAAATAGACAGTATCGAACCCCCGCCCCTGAAACTGAACCTATCATTTGTGTCAGTAATGATAACATACTCCTATAGTTTTATTTTAGCCTAGAATAAAATTTTGACCGATGCCCCTGTAATTAGGTATGTATTGGACATTTCATTTGTTTGATTAGACTTGGGGGAGGGGAGTACACCACAAGACTCCTACTACTTAAGTCTGTGCTGCTGGTAACATTATGTATTGCGCTGTTGTGATTTTGCAGGAATGCGGTACTGTTGCATGTAAGCTGTTATTTTGAAAATGAATATATTGTCAGTTTCTATATGGTGACAAATGTCTGTTATTTTCATTTTAGTATAATCATACGTAACTGCCCGCAACAAACAGCCTTAAAGCCAACAAACTTCATTTTTTTTGACAAAAGTAAAAATGCTTTCAAATGCTGTATATTATTGAAATTGATTGTTTATTTTACACATTCATAATTATGCTTTCTTCAAACCACCAGCAAAGAGAAAACACTAACATATGAACAAAAACCCATTTTCAAAGGACCATTAAATGGAATTGTATAGCAAAGACTATGGTCACAATAATTTGTATGGACAGTATCAAACAGTGTTTTGATGATGTTTTAATCATTTTGTAAAACTTTAAATCGGTTCTTTGGTGAAACTACATCCGTAGACCATAAGAAATTATTTGTAAACAATAGCTTTGAAAATGTCTGCATGCTCTACGCAAATTCATAACCGTTCATATGAATGCTGTACGACCAATTGTGACCATAGCTTTACTCGCATCTTTGAATTATGTTTATTATAGATCACTTCGTAACAACATTACTTAACTTGTGGATGAAAAGTGAAGTTTATTGCGGTGTCGTTTACCCTTAACACATGTTCTTTGCAAATATTTGAAAAAGTGAAAACAACTAGCTACCAATTTCACAGTCTGTTTGTGCTGGACAGTCACATATTAGCGCTCGGTCAAATCAAAATGAAATGTCCATACACTTAAAAAGATCCAGATATATTCAGTAAAATAGCTCATTCACCTACGGTATATTCTATATGTACAATACCATGCTATGTATTATGATCACTGTGCACAATTAGTGCTGTATATATAAATATATGTACAGAAATATAAGATGAAATACAATGTGCAATTATAAATGATGAATTAACCAATTATGTAGAAGGTCTAGATAGTATTGCCTATAGACATCAGAGGAGACTGTCTAGCAAGTTATAATGAGCAAATTATGAATATTATAATCAATGAAAATTCCAGATGATAATAAAATATTGAATTTTGATTTTCAGAAAATGAGTGATGTTGATTATTTATCTGTGTAAAGTAGTATATTAATTGAAGAGTGTTTTTTTTTTCAAAACTCACTTAGTCCAACGGCTGCCGGCATGCTAGATTTTGAAACCAGAATTCTTCATCCAGTTTGTTCTCACACTAATTTTACCTCATTGCAGATGGCCAAGGTTCGCTGCCCTGAAGGGACATATGTGATGACTCACCCCGAAAAGGGGGATTTTGCGACAGAACACTTTTCGAGAAACTGATGAAAATAGGCAGCGGAAAATAAAGAAAATAATAAGAATTTCCAGCAGTTTTTCTGTTGTAAAATTTGACTACCTTGATCAATTTCAACAAGTAAGGTCTAATTTTAAAGCTTAGAAAATGCTGTAACAGATGAAATGATAAAATCAAAAATGATATCACCTGCAAAGTCCCCCTTTCGGGATGAGCCATCACATATAATAGCATAGAACAGGATTTTTAACATCACATATGTGATGACTCGCCCCGAAAAGGGGGACTTTACGACAGAACACTTTTCGAGAAACTGATGAAAATAGGCTGCGGAAAATAAAGAAAATAATAAATATTTCCAGCAGATTTTCTGTTGAAATAATTTATGATCGCCTTGATCAATTTCAACAAGTAAGGTGTCATATTAAAGCTTAGAAAATGTTGTAACATATGAAATGATAAAATCAAAATTGATATCATCTGCAAAGTCACCCCTTTTGGGATGAGCCATCACATATAATAGCATAGAACAGGATTATTCCTAAACTCAATATGTCCAAGAATTATGCATGTTTCTAAATAATTTATCCTGGGGGGGGGGGGTGCATTGGAGTGCTTTTATGAATCTTATAACATAAATTTTGGCCATTTGCACTTAGCTGTGACAGCAAATTCAACTCATAAATCTATTATACCATTTATGAGGTATATGTAAATAAAACATGTGGCAGCTATTGGAGTAAGTGAGTTTTGGAAAAACACTCTTCAATTGTATGAAACCTGACTGAACATATAGTTTCACATTGGGAAGAGGAAAGCCTGTAATCAGTACTGGAGGGGAGG
>JXSR01S069058.1:17510-32451 GCA_000969725.1 Ophiothrix spiculata
GGGGGGGGGGTCCATATGGACCCAACCTCGAAAGAGCGCTTTTGCGAAGGAATTTTACTTTGAAACTGTGGTCACAGGTAAAGTACCTCGAAAGAACAATAACAAAGAAAACATCAAAAATAGAAATCTCTTCATTCTCAACAAAGAAAACATTTTGAAAAATTGAAAACTCACTTCCCGATGTAATTTTTCAATAAAATTTGGCTCATATTTGCAGTATGTAAGTACAAATACATTCCTGAAATACAATTTGAAAAAAGTTGTTCGATTTTATGGGCAAAAAAAATTTGAAGAGCGCCCTGGCAAATGCTTATTTATGCTCATTAGCATGGGAAGGGGTGGTTCGATGTGAATTTTTTTGCCACCAAGTGAAGGGTATGGTCAAGTAAGAAAAATACATAGAGGGGCGATGAAAAATTACTTCGGGTTTTTGCGCAAAAACCAAATGTTGGGTCCATATGGACCTCCCCTTGACCACTTAAGTGTTAAAATGTTTTTATGTTATTTGCGCTCACAAATATGGTTTTATTATTATTATTATTATTATTATTATTATAAAAAAAAGAATGTGTCAATGAATGGGTGAAAGGAAAAATGTTTCAATGAATGGATGTTTCAATAAAAGGAAGAATGTGTCAATGAATGGATGTTTCAATGAAAGGACGAATGTGTCAATGAATGGATGGTGAATGGATGGAAGGAAGGAGGAATGTGTCAATGAATGGATAAAAGGAAGAATGTGTCAATGAATGGATGTTTCAAAGAAAGGAAGAATGTGTCAATGGTTGGTTGGATTTTTCAATGAAAGGAAGAATGTGTCAATGAATGGATGAAAGGAAGAATGTGTCAATGAATGGATGTTTCAATGGAAGAAAGAATGCGTCAATGAATGGATGGAAGGAAGGAAGAATGTGTCAATGAATGAATGTGTCAATGAATGGATAAAAGGAAGAATGAGTCAATGAATCACCAGGTATACACTGTATGCAGCGCCCCATGAAGGAGCATTCGCACAGCGGACCCACAGTTTTACGTGACAGTCCGACCACGGAGCAAGTAGAGTAAAGTTTCTTGCCCAAGGAAACAAGGAGACGAAAACCGCCCGGCCTGGGGCTTGAACCCACAATTTATGAAATGAAGAATGTGTCAATTTACGGGTGAAAAGAAAGAATGTGTCAATGAATGGATAAAAGGAAGAATGTGTCAATGAATGGATGTTTCAATGAAAGGAACAATGTGTCAATGAATGGATGTTTCAATGAAAGGAAGAATATTTCAATGGATGGATGAAAAGAAAGAATGTGTCAATGAATGGATGAAAGGAAGAATGTGTCAATGAATGAATATTTCAATGAAAGGAAAAATGTATCAATGAATGGATGAAAAGAAGAATGTGTCAATGAATGGATGAAAGGAAGAATGAGTCAATGAATGGATGTTTCAATGAAAGGAAAAATGTGTCAATGAATGGTTGAAAGGAAGAATGTATCAATGAATTGATGGAAGGAAGAATGTGCCAATGAATGGATGTTTCATTGAACGGAAGAATATGTAGGGAATGGAAATTGCGCAGAATTGATGTCTCTTTAAATGCATGTCAATAAATATATGTCTCAATCCAAAATGCCAAGTTGACTATTTGAATGTAAAATTTGAAATTTAATTAATTGGAAGAATGTTTGAACAAATAATCGAATGAATTAATGTTTGACTGAATGATGCTCGAATGAATTGGGTCATATTTTACATAAACAGATGAAATATTGACTGAAAAAGGTTTCGAATGAACGACTGGTTGTTTATAAAAGTTTGAATAAACTGATACTTGAAAAATGTCGTCTCCGAAAGGGGGCAATACTATTGAAAAAAAATTTATAATGGAAATTCCAAATGTGAACTGCCAACATCCGTGATAATGTTTACTTAGGGTCACAAATTTAACCTTTTCGCCATTGGGACATCAATCGACTAATACATGTAGATTTGGTTACAAGTTTACTTCAAGTTCATAAAATGAATCACCGGGAAGGTATGCAGAACATGCTATTACTACATAGCAGTATAGTCAGAATTCAGTGATGAATTAATTCTTCCTTTTTTACAGACTTTGCTCTCTCTTTTACCTACCATATGGCTCTTTTAGTGATGATAACGAGTGTCGCCTTCATGGCGCTCCTTAAAGCAACCGTCTGGTGTCCAACAAGTGGCGCGACGGTGTGGGATAATTCTAAAGCGTTTCGAAATAGTCAAGAGCAAGCAGCCTTTCCATGTAAACTGTACAACAAATCGCAGCTGGATTGTTCAAGACGAAGCTTAAATGACATGCCACTATTTTCAAAAGCTATTATTACGTCCATCAGTTTTGACAGTAACAACTTTTCTACCATTCCTGCGTCTTCCTTCATAACACATCCGGAAATTTTACGCCTGGACTTTACTTACGGCAATATTGCTGATTTACATCCAGATGCCTTCCTTGGTCTACGGAATCTCACCTCACTGATTTTAGCTATGAATAGAATTGCAATGTTATCTACGGGAGTTTTTCATGATTTATCAAATCTAGAGTTGTTGGATCTTTCATTAAATCACATAAGCACCTTTCCGAGCGAAGCGTTGGAGCCCTTAGCATCATTGACCGAATTACATCTTGATAATAACCGAATTACTGCATTTCCGTCTGTGTTCAATCTGCAGCCATTACCAGTACGGAAACTGATGATGAGCGCCCAGACATGGAACCGTTATACCGATAATAGTATTGACGACTTCCCTCCAATGCTGTTGCAAAAACGTCATTTCCAATATATGCCCAATTTGGAACATTTTGAATGGCTATCCAACCCACTTATCTGTGAGGAATTAGATTTGTTTTCTCCATTGCAACATTTAAAAACCCTCATCATTCCCCCTTCTGGCTATTCTGCAATTGAATCTGTCAATCGGACACTGAACGCACTCTATTTGGTTAATCTTTTAACTCAAGACAACACCAATGTTGGTATTGCTTCTAACGGTGTCTTAGAAACTTCTACACTTAAACGTCTAAAAGGTTTTTCTACTCTATCATTTCTTCGGTTGCAATTAGCATTGATTTCCATCTCAGATAGTGCCTTTGTTTGGACACCCGCATTGCGTAAGTTGAACCTCAACGGGAATCGGCTACAGCACCTCTCCAAGTACGCATTCAAAGGTTTGCCACTACTGGAAGACCTTGACCTAAGCTTCAACTGCTTCTCGTCGATTCCCATTCATTCTCTTCGTTTGTTCAGACATTCAAGCCATTTTAGACATTTGGATCTAACCTCAAATTCTGACAATAATTGTTTTGTATCGTCAAATGCTACAATAAGATCGGATACTTTCCATGTACAGACCAAGATCTTCAGTTTGTTATCGTCTTTGCGTGTGCTCATTTTATCTGAAAACAAATTATCACATGCTGAGCCTAATCTTCCTTTGAACATGTCGAATCTGGAGGAACTTTACATAAATGACATTGAGCTAGTAAAGAAAGATGATCCAGAAAAACCCCCATGGAAAATGCCCTTATTATCTTTGAAAGTGTTGAGCTTAATGAGAGTGCCACAAAATTACATCAATCTTGATGATTTATGCAGTACTATTGCGCCGAATGTTGAGAATTTGACACTTACAGGATCGGCAGTCTCTGATTTCTCGTTTCTGAGACATTGTCAGGAGCTGCGAATGTTGGATATGTCAGACAATCGAATATACTCTGATATAGACTTCTATAACATTTATTTTGACCAAGGTGGCTGGATGGGGTTGAATCTATCGAAATTAGAAGTTCTTATTCTAAGTAACAACGAGCTTTCACATCTAACAACAAATACCTTTGATAAATCTCCTTTGCTGGTTGAAATGGATTTGAGTGTCAATTCTATAACGAATATCCATTCAAATGTGTTCGCATCGCTTGCACACTTACAAAAGCTAAACCTATCAAGGAACAAACTAGTGCATTTAGAATATCTTCTGAACCTTCGTTCTGCAATATTCATAGATATGTCCTCCAACAAAATAGTTTCCATCACAGCTGAATTTTTACATTTTACCGAATCAAGACCATCATTAAGAACACTGGATCTCAGTGGCAATCCATTGGAATGTTCCTGTGCAGCCAAATCTTTTCAAGACTGGATACTTGGTGATACTAAAGTTTTGTTACAAATTCATGACGGACTATCTTACATATGTGCCACACGGTTAAATGGAGTTGTAATAACAGAGGTACCGCTTGATTGCGAAATCCATCTTGAAGTGTACATTACTTCAGGGTTTATCTTCATTATTCTATCCATATTATTTATTTTGGTACTTGTCAAATATCGATGGCACATCAGTTATAAATGCTTCTTGCTTTGTAAGAGATCAAATCGACAGACGTCATATGTCGATGACGAGACATTAGTTGAAAGCTTACCAAGATCAGATGGACATAATGAGACAGTTCTTTACTGCCAACCTGGACTAAATCTTCATTATGATGCATACATTGCATGTAGCAAACGCGACGAAGACTGGGTATTTAATCATCTTCGTCCTCAGTTAGAAGACACTGAAAATCCCGTGAAACTGTTTATAGGGTCACGTGATTTTCCTCTTGGGCTCTGTATTCTAGATTGCATAGTTGATGCGATACAAAAAAGTCGCAAGACGGTTCTTATTCTTTCTCCTAGATTTGTAGAAGACGAATGGTGCTATTTTGAGCTGCAAATGGCACAACAAAGATTACTTGAAGATGATCGTGATGTGCTTGTCATGGTTCTTTATGAAGAAATCCAAAATGATAAACTAACATTATTATTGCGCCGCTTATTGTGCCAGAAAGACTATCTTAAGTGGCCGTCAGATAAACTTGGGCAGACATTATTTTGGGAAAGATTAAAGAAAGAGATTCGATCTTCAAGTAAAGTTGACCGGATAAATTGCCTGTAATCATGGTAATTCTGAATCAATCTGCTTCTTAAAAAAAGAACATTAATGAACTCGATTAGCTGGGGATTTGTTTATAACCATCTTTACAGAATGATTTTTTTAAGGTGTTTCAGTAAGCATTTATGTTTTATTGTTTCTTTGATATTATGATATATACAAACTACTAAATGCAGAAATGTTTGGTTTCTGTTTTTCTTAACATCTTTGATTCATTTATTTCATTTACGTTAAGTCATTTATCAGTTTGTTATAGCGTAAATTTGATGAAATTGGGCAATTAATATCAAATTGTTAAATTCCTTGTTGTGCACAGCACTCAAGGTTTCCATTTTGAAAAAAGTAACCTTACGACTGAACCCGGAACTGAACTATGGTATTTTCGTCTTGAATTAATCTATAAAGGTTGTTGTTGCTGTTGAGCACTGTGGCGCGCCGGTAATCGAGAGGTTGTTGAATCCTTTATTAGATTCTTCATCCGCATTGTTCCTCCCCAACCTGGTGAAAGAATTGGGTACCGCAGTTCGCCTTCCATAAACCAAAACGGAATAAAGCGTGAAACTAATGTTGCGTGAGAGTTGCAAGCCTATACTTTACTGTACACTGAACCCGCACAATAAGAACGGAGGACTTACACTCTTAGAAGGCCGGGATCAAATATACGAGTAGTTTTCCGGATCATTTTATTTTGATCCTTTAAGGGTCACTTTTCATCCAACGTGGATCGTTTTGATCCTTTTTCGGATACAAATGGATCAAATTCACCAGGATCATTTTTGATCCGGTTTTAGGATCAAAATGATCCTTTTTGATTACAATATAAAAGTTTTGATCCGTATTTCTGGATTACTTTGATACGGAAAGGATGAGCTCATATTTGATACCGCGTTTGGATCTAACGTGATCTTTTGTCTCATATTTGAGTACACCCCATATCCACTACATAGCCGGGAATGTATACAATGGTATAAATACGATGATTTCACCACACTTGACAGCTGCCTGTCCCGTGGTCGAGTGGTTAGAGCGATGGTCTCGTAATTACATGGTGTACGTGCGGCGTGGGTTCAAACCCTGCTAGGGTCACTTCAGTGAGATATTTTTAGGCAGATCTTTTTTATAAGAAATATTTGATCCTTTTTTCGGATCAAGAATTGTGATCCTTATTTTTGGATCACTTTGATCCTTAAAGGGTAAGCTCATATTTGATACCTAAAAAGGATCAAAATTGATCCTTTTTGTCTCATATTTGATCCTGGCTTTCTAAGAGTGTACATTCCTGCTACACCGATATGTAAAAAGCCCGGTGTGAAAGGAATATTAGTCCCCCTGAAATGGTAGTCCGCCTTCCATAGACCATAACGGAGTAAAGCGTGAAACTAATGTTGCGTGAGAGTTGTTAGCCTATACTTTACTGTATAACCCGGACAATAAGAACGGGAGACTTACATTCCTGCTACACCGGGATGGTATCAGACTCGTTTGTGAAATGGCACACACACAAACATACTAGGAGTTCTACTCATAGTTTTACTATAGGCATAGTAGAGTCTGGCCGAAACGTTAAAGAAAATAAAAAACAAATACTGGGGATTTATAGTGCGCTATGCCTCCCAGATTTGTAATTCCACTCGGCCTCTGCACACTTTACAGGTGTTCGCTGACCACTGTGGCCCAAGTAAGCTCCATTCCACACCAAGCATCATTTCAGGTTCTGCGACAACCTCTAGGGGCGCTGAACCTTGATCAGCCCACATACGTACCATCGCTGCCCGGATCAGCTCCCCGAGTTTCGTACGGGTTTCAACGAGACAATTAGCAGTTAGTTCCTTGTCCAAGGGAAATTCAAGCACACTCAACTTTTTTTGGCACCAGCGGGGTTCGAACTCGGGACCTTCCGCACCGCAAGCGAGCGCCTTACCGATTGAGCTAACTTGACTGCTAAAAAAAAAAGAAATGGAGATGGGCACTGCGGTTGTAAGCATAGCCTCGGTTTCGACTTTAACATTACCTTATTGTTATATAAAAATCTACCACTGAATGAATACATAAGGACTACCTGTATAAACACACATAGGCTACTGTGTTGTAATTACTGTCGGGGCCCGACAATAATTAGAAAATGACACATTTTCTCACTTTTCTCAAAAATGCAAGCACGTATAAAAGAATGGTTTGGGGATCGTAACATATACAAGTTGACGATTCTTATAAGCTAAAAAACTCAGTTTTGATAGAGGTGACCTTGAGGGTGAAAAGTGAATCATGAATTGCCCCTTTAAATCATATATAAGAAGATCAATAATCATGAGTTAGCTTCTTTCAGTGCCATCTTTGCTATAAATTAAAATTTATTTGTACATACTACACAATCATCTCTACTTCTTTTTACTGAAATGAAAATTTGTGAATTGTTTAGTTTTCTAAGTTTTATTAATTTGAACTGACTTGAGTTTGGTGTACTCAAAGTATAAATAAATGCAACACTGAAAACACTGCTAAATTAAGTAATAACGACAAGGTGTAAATTAAATAAAATGTACTATTTTCTTTCCCAATTTATTTGCACTTAGTATATTGTCGTTGATACCATTACTATAGACCTTTTCAAACAGCGATCGGAAAACTTCGGAAAACATGGTCACGTGCCACAGCAGTTGCAGTCGGCATACGACAATGAAAACAAAACATGGTAGTACCGCAAAAGTGCATGGATAAAAACGGCAACATTCGTCGTTGTTGGAAACATACTGTAGAAGTGTCGAACTTTGTCAAAAGATGAGGCACTGAGGTTCTGTTATTTTCGGGTATCTTCGGAAAAGATCGGTTTGAAAAGGTCTATAAGTTTTACTATAAGTTGGGATATCAACGACAAAATCGAAGTTTCTATCAAATTGTTTTCATATTTTCATAACACATTAAAATTGTGCTCTGTTTCCAAAGTAAAATGACACCCAGATGCCAGATCGGTTCCAGAGTTATTGAAAATTTTGTTCGAAAAAAGTGGCGCTATCTGTGCTACAAATAGGGTTAAATTGGAGAAAATGACAAAATAACTTCAAGGAATTTAAAGGCGTGCAAAAAATGACAAATTGATTTTTTTCCAATTTTTTCCCTTATACTATATATAAGTGCCTGACAAAATTTGAGTTCATTTGTTAAATTTCACCAAATGTACTAAACTTTTTCATTTGACAAAGTATTTCAGATATACACAGCGGGTGCAGGGTGAATAAACAACGCGGCACGGGACGGGACGTTACCCTTGTCGCGGCTACATTCTGATTACGAACCAAAATCACTTACTGACTAGAATACTTTGCTGTTACTGATCCCATCCAAACAGACGCAAGCAAAGTTCAGGGTGTTTTGATATGTCCAACCCCGGGTGTCCAACTGATAATTACGCCGGTATGCTCCCGGTGGACATCACTAGCTAGGATTCGCACTGCAGTACGTATTGGCGTGATTTATACACTCCCCATGTTGAAAGTCAGACTTTGATAACAATTTCCGAAATGATTCTTTCGTCGCTGAAAACCATGACATACACCATTTTAATCTTGAATATCATTACTAATATCTGCCGGTTGTAATGATGTAAAGCACCTTTTCAAAAACTTTCCGTGTCATCAAAAAATTATAAACAAATCGAGAGATCTTCGACCAAAACAGTAGTCCAGGCTTTTGAATCAGCTGATGTAAAATGCAAAAGGTAATTTCTCAAAAGTGCCCTGCATAAAAAAGGATATATCTCCTTTCAAATAGTTAGTTACTTTTTACCCACACATCGGAAAATGTTTTTTCCTACAACGCGCTAAACAGCGGATTGGGGCAATTTGGCGTTTGAACGGCGATCACTGGCATGCTGGTCCATAATTTTCTCAGACGGAGCTGCTCAGTTATGCAAACATGCGAACTGAATAATTCTATAACATGTGATATACTTATTTTATGATTGAAAATAGAAAAAAAAACTTAATAAAAATATAAAACTCATTTTTTTGTCAAAGTTACATTTTTAAAAATATTATTTTCAACAATATTACACCCCTAGACGAAGAGTCTATTAATGTAGTACAGGCGGGACTTGAGCCAAAATTTCAACCCAGCACGGGATTTTCTACACTTATTGACCTTCCTATACTATACTATAAGCATGATAAGGTTGAATGCTTCTCTGTTTCCTTTAGCACGTTATGTACACTAGCAACCTTAAGGCCCGCCTACGCATTCCAAACAAACTGTACTATTTGGCGCCCTTTAATATGAAAGGGAATTCCCCACACTTAAATAGTACCAGTAAAATTTGATACCGGTGTTCCTTTTTAAATATTTGACTTTGAATTGAGGTTAGTATAATGAGTCATTGTTCTAAAAATCACCCAAATATACTGTTCGACTGCGACACACCTACGTACATTTATGATACTATCATGCTTGAACATACGGGCTGTAATATATCACGTATATTATTATACTTCAGGTTACGAAATTAGTTTTATATGCCTCAAGCTTGATCAATGGATCTGTTAACAATGGAAACGATGGTCATTTTCATGGCGTTTATAACAAGTGAGGCAACCGTGTGGGATGGTACGAAAATGTATCGAACTATTCAAGAACACCCAGCTCTTCCATGTAAACTGTACAATGAATCTCAACTTGATTGTTCTAAACGAGGCTTAAATGAAATTCCAATATTACCAAAAGCTATTATTACGTCGATCAGTTTTGAGAGTAACAACTTTTCTACCATTCCTGCGTCTTCCTTCACAACACATCCGGAAGTTTTACGCCTGATCTTTACTTACGGTAATATTGCTGATTTACATCCAGATGCCTTCATTGGTCTACGGAATCTCACCTCACTGAATTTGGATATTAACAGAATTGCAACATTACCAACTGGGATTTTTAATGATTTATCAAACCTTCAGTTGTTGGATCTTTCAATAAATTACATAAGCATCTTTCCAAGTGAAGCATTGAAGCCCTTGGTATCATTGACTGAATTACATCTTGATAATAACCAAATTACAACACTTACGTCTGTGTTCAATCTGCAGCCATTACAAGTACGTAAACTGATGATGAGCGCCCAGACATGGCACCCTTATACCGATGATAGTAATGCAGACTTCTCGCCAGGGCTGTTACATAAAAGTCATTTTCAATATATGCCATATTTGGAACATTTTGAATGGCTTTTCAACCCACTTATCTTTGAGGGATTTGATTTGTTTTCTCCATTGCAGCATCTAAAAACCCTCATCATTCCCCCTTCTGGCTATTCTGCAATTGAATCTGTCAATCGGACACTGGACTCACTCTATTTGGTTAATCTTTTAACTCAAGACAACACCAATGTTGGTATTGCTTCTAACGGTGTCTTAGAAACATATACACTTAAACGTCTAAAAGGTTTTTCTACTATATCATTTCTTCGGTTGCAATTGGCATTGATTTCCATCTCAGATAGTGCCTTTGTTTGGACACCCGCATTGCGTAAGTTGAACCTCAACGGGAATCGACTACAACACCTCTCCAAGTACGCATTCAAAGGCATACCACTACTGGAAGACCTGGACTTAAGCTTCAACTGCTTCTCGTCGGTTCCCACTCGTTCTCTTCGTTTGTTCAGACTTTCAAGTCATTTTAGACATTTGGATCTAACCTCAAATTCTGACAATAATTGTTTTGTGCCGTCAAATGCTACAATAAGATCGGATACTTTCCATGTCTCGACCAAGACCAATGTCTTCAGTTTATTATCATCTTTGCGTGTACTTATTTGATCTGAAAACAAATTATCACATGCTGATCCTATACTTCCCTTGAACATGTCGAATCTGGAGGAACTTTACTTAAATGATATTGAGCTAGCAAAGAAAGATAACCCAGAAACAACCTTATGGAAAATGCCCTTACTGTCTTTGAAAGTTTTGAGCTTAACGAGATTGCCACAAAATTATATCAATCTTGATGATTTATGCAGTACTATTGCGCCGAATGTTGAGAATTTGACACTTACAGGATCGACAGTCTCTTATTTCTCATTTCTGAAACATTGTAAGGAGCTGCGAATGTTGGATATGTCAGACAATGAAATTTATTCTGATAGTTTCTATAACATTTATATTGACCAAGATAAAGGCTGGATGGGGTTGAATCTATCGAAATTACAAGTTCTTATTCTAAGCAACAACGAGCTTTCATATCTAACAACAAATACCTTTGATAAATCTCCTTTGCTGGTTGAAATGGATTTGAGTGTCAATTCTATAACTAACATCCATTCACATGTTTTCGCATCGCTTGCACACTTACAAAAGCTAAACTTATCAAGGAACAAACTAGTGCATTTAGAATATCTTTTGAACCTTCGTTCTGCAATATTCATAGATATGTCCTCCAACAAAATAGTTTCCATCACAGCTGAATTTTTACATTTTACCAAATCCAGCCCATCATTAAGAACACTGGATCTCAGTGGCAATCCATTGGAATGTTCCTGTGCAGCCAAATCTTTCCAGGACTGGGTCCATTGTGATACCAAGGTTTTGTTACAATTTCATGACGGACTATCTTACGTATGTGCCACGCGGTTAAATGGAGTTGTAATAACCGAGGTACCGCTTGATTGCGAAATCCATCTTGAAGTGTACATTACTTCAGGGTTTGTCTTCTTTATTCTTTCCATATCATCTATTTTGTTACTTGTCAAATATCGATGGCACATCAATTATAAATGCTTCTTGCTTTATAAGAGATCAAATCGGCAGACGTCATACATTGATGACGAGACTTTAGTTGAAAGCTCACCCAGACTTAATGGACATAATGAGACAGTACGTGACTGCCAACCTGGACTAAATCTTCATTATGATGCATACATAGCATGTAGCAAACGCGACGAAGACTGGGTATTTAATTATCTTCGTCCCCAGTTAGAAGACACTAAAAATCCCGTGAAACTGTTTATAGGGTCACGTGATTTTCCTCTTGGGCTCTGTATTCTAGATTGCATAGTTGACGCGATACAAAAAAGTCGCAAGACGGTTCTTATTCTGTCTCCAAGATTTGTAGAAGACGAATGGTGCTATTTTGAGCTGCAAATGGCACAACAAAGATTACTTGAAGATGCTCGTGATGTTCTTGTCATGGTTCTTTATGAAAAAATCCAAAATGATAAACTTACATTGTTATTGCGTCGCTTATTGTGCCAGAAAGACTATCTTAAGTGGCCGTCAGATAAACTTGGGCAGAAATTATTTTGGGAAAGATTAAAGGAGGAGATTCGATCTTCAAGTAAAGTTGATCGGATAAATTGCATGTAAATCTGAATCAAGTAGCTACTTGAAAAAAGAACATTTATGAACTAGATTAGCTGTTTTCTTTTTCTTTTTTTTTTATCATCATCTTTACAAAATAATATATGTCAAGAAAGGTGTATTTATGTTTTTTTTTAATTTGATATTATGATACTACGAAATGCAAAAGTGTTTTGTTTCTGTTTTTCTCTGCATCATTGATCCTATCAGTCTATTTTAGGTTAAATTCTGCGAAATCGGGCAATTAATAACAAATTGTCACGAAGTTCCTTCTTGTCCACAGCACTCAGGTTTTCAGTTTTGAAAAAGGAAACCTACACTGTTAGAACGTTGGGCAAATAATTTACCCAACGTTGGTTCAACTATGAACAACCCTACTTCTGGGTAAATAATTACCAACGTTGCGTAAAATGTTGGCTAATTACCTAACTGTTGGGTAAAAGTTGTTGCTAATTACCCAAATATTGGGTAAAATTTCACCAACAGTTGGTTAATATTATTTACCCAACAATTGGGTTGTTCATAGTTTAACCAACGCTAAATAATTGCCCAACAGTATAACAGTGTAACAACTTAAATAGGGTATTTTCAAAACTTTCAATCAGTTTAAGTGTCGTCAATCTAAATCTATTAAATTGTGTGTTTTCGATATAGCTAAAATAACTGCTAATAATTGTCTTGATTTGATCTATAAAGATTGTTGCTGTTGTTGTTCCAGTTCAGCACCAGCCCCTCACACTCACCAAATATCATCAACGTAGCTGAGGGCATACGGTTTCCGAAATATGCTCCGGGCCCCGGCAAGAATCGCGGATGCCAGACGCCGAAATTTGAATTTGGAACGCCATGTCTTTTCCTGAAAAATTCCAGGCGACACAAAGATAGGAATATTCTTTATTATATATAATGTTTATCTTGTAGATTAAGTTTGACACTACACTGTTACACTGTTGGGCAACTTTTTAGCGTTGGGTAAACTATGAACAACCCATTTGTTGGGTAAATAATATTAACCAACTGTTGGTGAAATTTTACCCAATATTTGGGTAATTAGCAAAAACTTTTACCCAACAGTTAGGTAATTAGCCAACATTGTACGCAACGTTGGTAATCATTTACCCAGAAGTTGGGTTGTTCATAGTTGAACCAACGTTGGGTAAATTATTTGCCCAACGTTCTAACAGTGTAGTTTGACTCTAGTTTGTAGTTCTAGGCAGTTCTAACGGTTGGCAGATTCCAAACCAAAGCGAGAACGTGTGTGTAAACCATCCGTTCGAACAATTTTATTTTTGTTTATGAAATCGCCACAAGTTCCAAAAGCCAGCCATGGACTCATTCTGTAGCTGTAGAAGTCAATGACTTTCTTAACGATGACAGCAGATTCTCTTTCTATAATAATCGGTTTTTCAGCATCAGTTCCAGAGTTTCCTTTGTCTTCAACTTTCGCGGCACTTTAAATTGGTTGTAAGATGCGGTTGTGTTAGCTACAATGAGATCCCGCAATGCATTGAATGAGCCGTTTTTGACAAAGAAGACACGCGGTGGAGAAATAGTGCCAGCATTCCGGTAACCTTTGTAGTAATTGTTCCTCTCTTTAAGAGCATTGTCAATCTGAAAACATTAAAATGTCAAAACCAATGAAAACAGGATCTTGCATGTTAATTTGTTTTATTCATAGAACCTTTTAATGGTTTGATATATTCATTGGGATCACTTTGTAGGAATAAAATGTTTCTTAACCGAACCCTTTTTCTGAGAGTGAAGTGGCTTATACTGCAGTCATAAGAAGATGCACGTTTAAAATTAAACAAAATAAAAACGGATGATTTTACGAATTTTTAACTTTAAATTTACAGTAAAATCATGTTGAAGGTAGATAAGTATTACTTTATTTAATTTAATTTACATTGAAAAGATGTTGAGAATAAGCATTCTATATGCTGGTAAAAGGACCAATCACTATGATCACTGTTCCTTTTAGCGGTATAGAATATTAATTTGATCTTTATTTTATACTGTAGGATAAGATCATAGTTATCGCACTATGATCCAAACGCAAAGAATTGCCATTCTTGGTGTACTAGTATTTGTTGAGGTCATGTTGTATATCTAAAAGTGCAATACAATCTGCATTCAAATGACCATAATTACCGTCATTATTGTTGTTACGGTAATGAGTATAGTATAGGGCATCACAAGTTCCTTTTAAAAATTTCAATCAAGCAAAGGATTCCACAGAGACAGTCTATTTTCTTAGAGAATAATAATATTGCATTTACCTGTTGCTCGTAAACATCACCCAGTACAGAATGAATATCATCTTCTTCCAACTCCACAAAAATCAAGTAAAACTGAGCACTTCCATCAAACTCATCTGTTTAAAGAAAAACTTCTATAAATTAGGCCGTATTCGTTTACAATCGTAATTAACGAAATACAACAATATCAAGCAATATCTGAGCTACAAAGTTTGAATCCGTATTGTACTACAAAAGTTGTTTAATCACTCTTTATTAGCAAAAGACAATAATTTACAATATATCAAATGCAAAGATGAAGAGCGTACAGAAAGCCCAGGTCATATGTCAAGCTCATCGAAATAACCTTGACATGGTGCAGGGCAGACAATACAAAAGAAAAACAATATA
>JXSR01S069066.1:0-10826 GCA_000969725.1 Ophiothrix spiculata
ATGTGCCAAAGGCTAGTTGCATGCCAAACCAATTACTTGGGAGCTCAGTCCAATATATCACGCTCAGGGCAGGGTTAAAGTCCTTCACAGACTAGCTAGCCAGTCCAGAAATAATCATTAAGACAAATTTCGCATCCATGGAGCAAAGCAAATTATTAAAAGCTTGCATGGGGACTGAATAAGCCTCTGGCTATAATGTACTTATGCAAAATAAAAATAAGGAGATATGATTAAAAAGTGTGTTGTCCTGGTGCCGGAGGGCAAGAGGAGGATCCAGGCATGTGGTCAGTCCAGATTAATGTTGATATAGAGTGCAGTGAAATGCCGCGCTCTTTGTGTTGCTATGGCGATTCCGACCGACATGGCCAAGTACATTAGTTCAACCTACCCCGCGGCGGTGTCGGCATGGTGTGGCTGTTTGTTTGACCCAGAAAATTATGTACATACTCGACCAGACCAATCAAACATGCAAATTAGCGGATGCATGGCCTTCTGCTAAAACTGACCGACATTTTTTCATGTTTTCACAGCTAGGCAGACAGAATGAAATTATGTATTTATTGAGTTTCATAAGGTATGTAGTAATCTATATGTGGCCCCTAAGCCGATTTTTGCCTTTTGGTAGATATAAAAATGATTAGTTTCTGGCTGCCCTGGTCATCCGTAGTAATCTGTTCGTCCACATTATTTGATTAAACAGTCGGGTAATATCACATTCAACAAACTGATGTACACATTGCCGGATTGTGTCACTGGTCTTAACTACAAAGAAATACATTAAAAAGTATAAAAAAGAATCAAAAGGTCACATTTTGGGGGTTGATGGCTACTAAGGTAGTATTTGCATGATGGAGCTTTGTCTGGCGGTTTGTTTACAACGTGATTTCTTTTATTTTTGTTATTATTACTAGCAGACTTTCAAGGCCATTTCCACCTACTTTTTTCTTTTTTTTTGTTTCAAATTAGGTTTAGTCAACCATGAAAATAACAAAAGAGCAAGAGGACAATAATATAAACATAAATATAGATTGCTTTGTTAAATCATCGCACATATCAATCATTCCATCATTCAAAAGGTACCACATTCAATTCAGTGAGAAATATGTGTTTAAGTGCCAATGCACATGAATGTTGTACATTGTTGAAGGTCATATTTTTTCTGCTTCATTTATAACACAGAAAACCTTTCTTCTTTTATATTGAACTAGATTTGCTTCCCAGATAAACCATACCATGAAGCTTATGATTAGATACTATGAGATGCAATTTTTCTGATACTATTCATGCACATGCGTGACATTGTCTGGTTATGACCAGCTGTCTCCGCTTGGACCATAAAAACTTTAAACATAGTCAAATTGAACCGACAATCCTTTCGTGAACTGTTTCTATGTTTAAGAGAATTGACCGTGTTTAACACATGCGCCATGGTCTTTCAAAAGTCAAGAATTCATGAAATTTCTGTTGACTCTTCTTTGTTACCCACTTTCAAATTGACTCAGATTTTTCAAGAACGAATGATGTAGCATTCCACTTATCTAAATCATAATCTTGATTACGCTGGCACATTTTCACCATACTACACTCCCTAAGCTACACCACATGCAACTAAAGAAGATCTAGGACGAAACCTATTTGTATCTTTCACCAGTTTACAGGAAAAGTAGAATAATTTCTGAAATAGGTCGACAAGACTTGGTCAAGGTCTAAACCCTGGAAATGCCCAGATGAATGTATCTTCCTGTAAGATATGAGCATGAGTGAAAGAAATGGGCAAGTTTTCCTGGCATGACAGAACTGACAGGTGTCCTCCTGTTGCAGCATCTCATATCCTGTAGTCTCCAATTCCAGCTGTCACGATGGCCTTTGACCTTTGGTATTGCCAAGCAGGCAATCTTTTGGCATACTGAAGCACTCCACCCTGGCCATTGTGCGAATTGGTCAGCTTCAACTCATGTTGTATGTGACTCATTCTCCATGACATAATCTAACACGCCATCTGTCCTGCCTGCATTAGCCTAGTACCTTACTGACCTAATTCTGATGGATTAGTCCCTAACAGGAACAGGAAATTTACTGGACTTGAATCAAAACTCTACATTTTTTATCTGCAATTCTTCATGACTACATGCATTCCCACTTTCAAAGTTCACTATACATGTATTGCTGTAGAAAGGCAAAGTTCACAGTATGTTTTTAAGCAGCTCAAGAGAGAATGTGCTCTACCTGCCTGACCTCCTTTAGCTTCAACCAGTTAACACATTTTTGAAAGCTATCCAATCCATTTTAATCTACGCTGACCTATTTTCTCAATAAACTCGTAAAAAATTATCACTTTTAGTACCAACGTTTATAAATTGATGGCTAAAACAAAAGCATGTGCTTCTGCCTCTTTTACATTCATTGGACACGATTTGGCTAGTTGTTTATTGCTTTCTTAAACATTAACCATGGCTGAAATAAAATTGACTCAAATTTTATCAAGTTTCAGACAAAAATTGACTAATCTTCCTCCTCAGATCAAATTTCCTGCAGGATTTTCACATTAGTGTGGTTTGTTTCATACGCACACCACCTGAATATTTTTACACTGCGTAAGACAAGACTTTACACACTGGCCCAATTCAACTTTCATGCTGATATCCAATAAATGGGTCAGTTATGAGATTTCGTTAAGCTAAATTGGGTTTTACTTAAATCCCTACCATAAAATCTAATGGGTATGCAGTGCAGAAGATCCATGCCTGCTAGGTCAATGCACTTTACACTTTCAGGATATATCTCTTCTCTAAAATGATTTTCATATCACCAAAAAAATCCACATAAATTTAGAATAGAAAATAATTTGTTTTGAATTGAATAGAACACATACTTCTACCTTTCAATAGAATAGGTATTCATCGTAAAATTGTTCAAAATAAGGGACGAGATTTCTGAAGGCAAAAACCTGAAGAAAACTTTTTGTTTTAACAACATTTGACAAAGCAACCAATGAACGGAAGTCCTCAATATCATCATCCAATAAGCGGCCTATCAAACACAAATCTGTGCCAACTAAGTGTTTCTAGTCATCAAATACGTAGTGATTCTAGACTATTATATGCATAATCAACTTGAAAAATCTTTGACAAAATTAAGATTCAATCTCACAACTTGTCAGGATATTTGCTTCAGGGCACACTTATATAAACAACAACAATTTTGGTTTCTTTTGTCTAAATAGATTTAAAATTGTTTTCTTACATACAAAAGCACTCACGTTTTGAAAAGAAAAAAAAAACCATCTTGCTTTTCAAACACTTATAAACTACTGATTGTTTTAATCATTACCATTTTCAATTCTTATTACCTGTCATCAAAGACAATAAACACCTAATTATTCTTTAGCCTTTAATTGCAAATAATTTCATGAGCATTCCTAATTTTTCAAAATTCATTCATGATTTATGGTAAACATCATGATTTCTAAAAACCTCATGATTTCCAAAAAAAACCTCATTAACCTAATTGAGAAAGACGGGCTTTATTTACCTTTAATTGTCTGTCATGCATTTGCTTGCATGACAACCATCACAAACATGGAACGCCATAAAATTGATAGATTCTACAATAACTCGGTAGATCTACTCTTGGTTCATATGCTAAATAAAAGCCAGTTCATCATTCTGGAGTTGTAATTTTATTAAGACATTTAGATGTCATGATCTGAGATAGTATGATATCGAGCATTAAACAACACTACCGTTAGTGGACATGGTAGCAATTACGGGCGCCAGCCATTATTTATGCCAAAGGTTTACTTGAAATAAAACAACAGATGGGTCACATAAATTAATGTTCTGGGCAATTCACATTTAACAGTATTCATGTTTCCATGTACGTGATATCATTTGCAAAACAAAATATGACATCATTTTATTTTTGAGGAAATTGGTGGTGTTTGAGGGCGTAAATTGGATGAGGTTTTGTATAAATAATGTTCCCACGATTTTTATTCAAAACGTTGTTATTTAAGAGGAGAAAGCCCTAATTATTGTATAATTACAAGCATTTGTTAAGATAACAAAATACAATTGAAAATTTTGAAATGCAAAATAAAACTGATTTTATTCTGTTGGGTATTGCTGACCTTTCGGCAGTAATGTTATAAGTGACATACTTTATTGATTGAAATATTGTAGGTCGTCATGGTCAAAAACTGGGCGGGAGGTAAAAATGACAAAAATTGCACGTAGACGGATATGTCCACTAACGATTATTTGATACTGTTTATCATCATGTGTGACTCTGTATTGTCAGATTATGTAAGCAGTGAAAATTCCAAGTTGACAATTTTTGTGCTATGCATATTTTCAACTATTCTGAAAGTCCTTAAAATCCACAAATATTTTGTTTCCTTAATTAAGACACATTCTGTTAATTTGCCATATTTATACAATAGTTCATGATAATGTAAATTTGTTTTGGCAGAATTTACAACGAAAGAGGAAAAAGGAAGACGATCATCAATTTCGCCTTATACACCTGCTGTGGTGTTTTTTGATGGTCAAATCAAGAGAGCATTTCTTGGCACATCGTGAAGTACATCTCAAGTTCACCAGCTCAATGTAATTAATGTTAAACATACAAGGTAAGTGGACCATACATAATGACCAACCAACCAACCATACTAATGGATTGGGTTTCCATAGAAATGCAATTACACTTGGATTTTAATAATAAATGAGATTATCCCTACCAATTGCGCTGGTTACACTGGACCCATTAATGTTCTTAATGACAGAAGTGCTTCTATGTTGTATTTTTTGACATCCCAGGAGCATCTCATAATTAAGTCACTTTCCTACTGAATCCATGTTAGTATTTTGAAATTGCTTAAGCTGAAATTTCCTGTCTGGTTTTAAACTAGCCATAAGAATAATAACAGAATAAAATAAAACAGAAGAGTCAAATGTTATTTTGAAATTCTGACCAAATACATTTATACGATCTAAACTATACATTGTAAAATGGATGATGCTGGCTATAATACCCCCTTTTACCCCCTCCTTTTCCTGGACACATCTACTCATTAGCCTCCAGGTCTGACACAAGTCCGTAATTTACAAAATGGACATTGATGCTTTTCATACAAGGAATATCAGATTAAGTAGCAAGATAAAAGTGGCAAGCAAAAGAAATGACAACAAGGCGTAACGTGACATGATTGACCAATCCAAACTACTCAAGTAAATGAGTTGATGGACTTGCAAATATGGTCACTTCTTCTCACGTCTCGTCGTCTTTGTATGCATCATCACATGGGGGCAGCACTAATCGCTTTAGACTTATACATATGTTCTAGTCACTTAGCGACACATTAGCGCCGTTATACTCACAACTCACATAAGGTGAAAGCGATAATTTTAGCCATACGGATAATCGACCATAATAGCGGTCTCTGGGAAGTTCAAGTGCTGAAATATGTGTTCGTAAAAGTAATTTATGTGCATTTACAATGGCCATTACAGTGGTAAAATGGTCAATGTGCCACAATGAAGTTAGCTTTACGCATTGATGAGCTCGACTTAATATACTTGTTTCCAATTAAGCTGTTTTGTATCAGTTTATCCTTGCACTGCCCATAATTTAAAGACTTCTAACACCATCTATTATCTCTCTGTATTCAAGCGTTCATCTTAGAGGCATCCATGGATTAACAAGTAACTACTTGCCAGAATAGTTAATCTATCTTGCCTTAATCTTGACATTTTGAGATCTGTCTTCCTCTAATTAAACCAATCTTAAGCTCAATCCATCAAGTTCACAGCCCGTCTAGGCTTGAATTCTCACACAAAACTTAACATGGCGAATGTACTGTCTTAAGTGTCATCAGTAAGGTATTAGTAAGATCCTTTTTATCACTTCAAGTGTACCTGGGCACTAATCATTCAATTCCTGTTATTATGAAAATCTTTTCTAAATCAGTCAAATTTTGTATGTTTTGATGACACATTGCTATCAAGCCTAAATCATGTCCACACAGACCCACCCCATCCAGTTCACCACCCAGTTCCTATCACAAGTACACCTGCACAACATTTCATCCTAGCTAAAGAAAGTTGACTTTTCCTTTTAGAAGTGTCATCTTCATCTACAACATTTGTGAACTCACATTCAGTTCAGAAGTTAATATTGTGAAAGATGCGCAATTTCTGCACCAATAAGTTACAATGATGTGATCAATCAGGACCAGTGAATGTTAGCCAAAAAATTAATTTACACCTCCTCTATTGAAACAACAAAACCAATTGAAAAGGTGGAATTAACAAATCAACATGATGAGCCATAGACAAAGTGTCTTCATCGTTCAGGACTAAACATGAGTGAGAAAGCTCTATTCTAGGGCTGACATCCTGTGCAGGAATACACCTTGAACAAAATAGCCTGTCATCGGTGGTTAACATTTAATGCAGTCAATGATAGTAGCCTATGTTAGCTCAAACTTAGTCATCAGATTTGCTTCCTAAACCACAGTATTTCTAGAAATTCTGGCTTCATTTCAGACTTGGTTATACCCAATTTGAGTTTTAAAAGCAATTCATGTTATGATCCCAAATATAGCAACATTCTATGAAGTAAAACAAATGCTTACAATTTAATTACATGTTCCTTAATTCTGTCTATTAGACTTATCTGCCCAGCAAATCTGATGTTTCATGTCCGATTGATTTTTCAGCATACCTGAAACGCTCCTCATTTCTGGACCCTAGCCTCTCTCTTAAACAAATTTGGTTGTCTATATGTTTGTCCTTCTTTTGATTGTATCCTTACATGTGTTATCAATAAGCTTTAGTATTCTTGAAACTAGGTTAAACTTGATTTTTGAAACTCTCCTATAACAACACACCTGGTGAGCTGTGTTGTAGCCATTATGGCTACCTTTCACAAGGCCCTTGGCTGTCTTCGTGAGGAGATACAAGAGCACTACCTCAAATGTCTTCTAGTTTTGAATAGCCACTTAAAATTCAAACATAAACCTATTTGGGTTACTTTTAGTTTATCTTTCCTTGAGTTTGACAGGACAAGCATTAAGTTTAAATAGCTTTATTAAAACAATGCAGTACATTTCAGATTACTGTCAACCAAAATATTGTTCTGAATGCCAAAAATTATCAACATAGGCCTATACCCTGTGACCTCAAGATGAACATTTCTGAAATGATTCCAGACACTTTTTTCACCCTTGCTCCTCATTTGTTGTAAGTTCAAACATCCAATCTTAATCAGACAAGATCAACAATTTACCTTGTTGTTTACTCATCATCTTAACAATTGTCAGGTTCTATTTAGTCCCTTGTAAAAGTTTGGTTTAGTTAATTCATACTGTTGACCAATGTTTGTAAATTCCAAGAGCTACAATGACAAAGAATGTATACTGCCCTCGTATGACTCAAGATTATGTCAGCCTTACCACAGTTGTGTCAAGTTTTAAATTGGTGGTCCTTTCAGATCAGCGTTTTGTTAGAGGCCAATTGGCTTGCTAAACAAACAAAATGTCACAAATGTTTTAATGTTTCAAAGCTACAATTATCTTCATGATATCTTTGAAAAGTTGATCTTTAAACTATTTATTAGATTTCACAATATCCAGAGCAGAAGCTTAACAAATAATAATTAGCAAAACTAAGCAACAAACTCAAAGATTTCCCTCTAAAGATAACATTAATGTTTAAAGATTACTTGGCTGGCTAACACTCTATACATCTCGTTTAATTAGATGTCACTTTGTGGATACCATCTTAACTCAAACTGTTGATTATTTCAGTATTTTGAACTCCTATAAGGGGCTGTTAAGCCCACAGAAGCAGTTTGCATTTGATTCAATGCCGCATCTAGAAGCTTAATCATGATCCTATAAGATAAATACTGGTTGTTAATTCTTATCATCATATGTTGGGTTGCTACTTAGCTCAAACTGATTTAATTTAAAGATGGTAATAAGTGTCACATGAAGAAACTAAATATTGGTCAATTACCCTGCAAAAACCTGCTTCAATTTACCCCAAATGCACTATAATTATCATCTTCATCTTTTGGATGGTAGAAAGGTTGTTTGAACATAGAAGGGAAGGATATTTAGCAAGATGGCTGATTCACTTAATTCTTAATTTACAATAATTGATTACAAAAATAAAAGCAAATTACTAAACATATGCTCAAAAAACGTCCATAGAACATCAATTTAGATGAACTTGAAAACGAAATCATCAATATTTATGTAGTTGGAAACAAAAGCTAGACTGGTTATGCTGCAGCCTTTAATTTGGGACTTATCAAGCCCCTGGTTAATTCTGTTTGTATTATAGGAAACCTAGCACTCTTTGCATCCTCATCCCCAGAGTTTAATAAGCCAATGGCACCTAGTACTTTCTCCAATGAGCCAATACCTATTTCAAAAGCTACTGGCGTTGAGAGTATGAGCACTCCCAGCCCAACATCAATTGGGCAAGGGCAAAAGATGCCACTGTTATATGCATGGCTTTTAATATCATTAAAGCATGTGCTGCCAGACATAGAAAAAAGAGAGGTTTGGTGTTACCTGAAGAATTCAGCAGACTTACAAACCAAGCACAAGCCACGGCTTGTCCCATGCATGGGTTAAGACACTCTGATACAAAACCTAGGTGGGCTGATGGAGTACACTGACTTACTATGTGTCAGGATGAGGAAGCATATCATTTTGGTGTAATCTGAGGCAGAGCCCAATGATATTCATAATGATAACAGCAGACATTTTCTGTAGTGGAATCCTAACCCTTTCCTTCAATTACAAGCTTTAACAGATATCATAAGTAAAAGAACATTTGTATATCTTTACAGGTGGTTCCAAAATGTCTACCCTCTGCTATGAATTTCCAATTCAGAGTTAATTGTTTTTTTGAATTATGGCACACATTTTTTAATTACAAAATTTGCAATGTCCATTTTTAAAGACACATTGCATATAGTTCATATGTAATGTAAAGCATCCACAAATAACCTATTGACCCTTTAATGTATCTTGAACATTTAAACAAAATTCCAAACAAGGTGAAAAACATGCTTTTTACACCTCCGTTTCTTAGACTAGAAACGGAAAATACACAATGGTGATTTAGGGTTAATTCTAACATTGTAGTACGGCATGGTCACAGTAAACCTTCTGAGAGATTACGAATATTTATTTGACCATTTTGTTAGAACTTTTGCGAAAATGCGTCCAGAATTCATAGACAGTCCTAAGAGCGATTGTGACCAGGCTTAATATTACATTATGATAAACCAAAAAAATGTTTGTTTGACCAGAGTTTCCATTTTAGAGGAAGGGTCCGTTGGTTGGACAAAGGTCAAACAAACATTTGTTGGCTCTATATACTAGAATAATTTACAACATAAAATTGACTGCATTATGCTGATTATTACGATGATAATAATATTATTATAATATCATTGTAATCATAATAAACAAAAATAAAACATGCTCATATAAGACTATGGTCACAATAACTCGTACGAACAGTTACGAGCAGTATTAAAGGCCGTTTAAAAGGACCACGAGCAGCAAGGGCGTTGCGTGGTCCTATTAGATGGACTAAACACTGTTCGTACGACGTATTGTGACCATAGTCTAAAGCTTATTTTGATAAATAAAGTACAATATAATACAGTACATCATAACAACAAGTACCAAAAGATTTCATCCTCATCACATATATCATCAAGATGCTCATCTTCAATTGAAGAAACAAATCCTCCATATGTCTTATAATTACAATTGGTCAAAATTATGATTATGAAAAAGATGACAAATTATCACTGTCAAATAAATATTAAAACAACCCTGCACATGTCAGAATTGAGATAGATATGGAGGACATGCCTTCATTAACTACCAGATGTAATAGTCCACCATTATTTCTTCATAAAATCTCATCAAAATACCATAATTTGTTGATGATAATGATGATAGCAAGTGAGATACGAGAATGACTTCTCCAGATTTAAATACACTACAATTTCTGCTACTGTTGTCCAATTACCAATGTACAATTAAAAGAAATCGAATACGTACCTATCTTTTTATCCTTCAACAACTTGCT
The DNA here is from genome assembly GCA_000969725.1 of Ophiothrix spiculata. Lineage (NCBI taxonomy): Eukaryota > Metazoa > Echinodermata > Ophiuroidea > Amphilepidida > Ophiotrichidae > Ophiothrix > Ophiothrix spiculata. Next base: position 10,122 of record JXSR01S069066.1, read on the forward strand.
ACATAATAACAGAAGTAAGTCTTGTTTTAGCGATTCCGTTGTAACCCAAGAACAAGGCAAAGCCATTGGATAGAGTTTCAGGTAAAGCCCTGCATTCACTAAGTGGTTTTTCATTGTGTACTGATGCTGGTCAATGGCCGTGCTTCCTTCTCCGATCATTGTGAATGTAAGAATGGGGGATTTGACCAGATTTGACAAAATTGGAAGCAATCGGTCACCATAGGGGGTGTATAACCGACATGTGCTTATCATTTGATGGCGGTGTTTTTAATTCATGACTCGGCTGGGCCACATGCCCAGTCAGCCAGTGATTCTTAAGGACAACCCACAATATTGTAACAACCCATGCAAAACTACTAGCCTGACATGTTCAAACTGGCTTGCTTTACTGACCGTCGCTTGCTGCAGCATTGAAAACCCTAGTACGCTAGACAAGTCCGTACTGGTTTACGCTATAGCAATGACCAGGTAGCACTAATCATTCTGTGTGTCCCTATACATACCGGTGACCAATCAGTAAGACGACTGGCCGTCGCATTTTGTTACGATAGTTACTCACATTCATTCATAAAAAACTCCTCGAGGGGCTCAAGGGGGATTTATACCATTATTAAACATTTAGGAGACTATTTGACAAGCCGGTACAGGTCCACGTTGAATGACCGACCATGAGTTTGTTTAAACAACTAAATCCACCACTGGTTG